>CM035091.1:67583999-67671510 GCA_020205505.1 Panax japonicus
ATTGTTGCAATAATTGAATAAAACTGAGTGACTTCTTACGTAAGCATCAATAATCAGAGATATTGTGCAATACTGTGTGCTACTGCGCAACAACGTGTATTACTATTCTTTTATCACATGTATTTCAATAGTTAACGGTAAAAGTTTTGTTGTTATTTTTATAAAAAGGTTATCTCTGTCGCTTTCTATATCCGACAGTCATTGTAAGACCCCAACTTTTTGAATAAAAATGAATTTTCTATAATTATCATTTCTGAATATTATGGAATGAATTTAATATAATATTATAGTTGTGGGTAATATTTATAAATTTTGCAAAGTATGCAAGTTGTCATATAATATTCGATTGGTCGGGGAATATTCGTTTTAAACAGGAAATATTCGTACGATGACACAATCATTGGTGGACCCCACAACAGAATTATTGTAGGATTGAGAAAATGACAAAAATACTTTATGAAAATAAAGGCGGAAGTTTTACCATTAATACTGTTGAACTACTCGGTAGTAAAAGTACAGTAATACGCGTGGTTGCATAGTAGTACACAGTATTGATGTTTATGTGATAAGTCACTCAGTTTTGTTTTATTGGTATTATTAATGTAATAATACAGAAAATCTTTTTATATAAAACAGAATACTTTTATAAAGTTATTCTATAAATAGAATATATTATATTCTATTATACATAGTGTTGCATAGTGTCTGCATAGTATTTTGCATAGTAAAATCTTTTTATATAAAACGGAATACTTTTATAAAGTTATCTGTTTTATTAGACAATAATTAGAATATATTATATTTTATTATGCATAGTGTTTGCATAGTACCTGCATAGTGTTTGCATAGTACCTGCATAGTGTTTGCATAGTAAAATCTTTTATAAAGTTATTCGTTTTATTAGATTATAAATAGAATATATTATATTTTATTTAAAAGATTTTGCTTTAAATATGGACCGTCAGATTAAAGTAAATCAATCTGGACCGTTCATGGATTAGTTACTATGCATTCCATTTTCCTATAAATAGAAGCTCATTCCTTCATTATTTTCTTACGAATTCACTGAACTCTAGAGAAAGAAACTATAGAGAGAGACTATAGAGAGATAGAAGAAAAAGTATTCTGTTACTTAACTACTTTTATATTTAGTTTCTTTTACGGTAAGGGGTGTTATTCTTTCTTATTCATGAATAGAACTGTTGTTATTCCATTTCTTATTATTCTGTTGGAATAACCTGTATACGCGGTATGCCCTATACTTGGTGACATTCTTCTATTATTCTGTTGGAACATCATGTCTGTGTGTTTTACACCGGATCTGGTTTCATCTTTATTATTATTCTGTTGGAACATCCTGTCTGTGTGTTTTACTCCGGACCTGGTTCCGTCTTATTATTATTCTGTTGGATCATCCTGTCTGTGTGTTTTACACCGGACCTGGTTCCGTCTTTATTATTCTGTTGGAACATCGTGTCGTTGCAAATTTTGCCTGACCTGGTTCCGTTATTATTATTCTGTTGGAATAACCTGTCTATGCGAAGTACCGCATGCATGGTGATTTCTTTTGTTATTCCATTCTTTATTATACTCAGTTGGTTAAAGTTTTGACTTCTATACTCCATGAAATTAGTAGAATATCCTTGATATTTGCGCTTCATCCAGTATCTTTTTATGGAAATATTCTTCTAATCATTCTTGAATTTTACTCTACAAAACAGTATCATGTTGACAATTTGGACGTTAATAATTCCTGGATAAAATAATTCTTGAACTTGTTTTATTGAATTCTTATATCATTGTTTTCATCCACATGTTTATATTTTGTTGAAAGTCATCTGTGGCCTGTAGTGCATAGATGGACTTGGTATGATTATGACCAGGGATTATTCGGTGTAATCATGACCATAATGTTACAAATGATGTGGTAAAAGTTATCATTGGCCTGTAGTGCATTGATGGACAGTTGTTGGCATGATCATGACCATTGATGAATACACAAATATCTTTGGCCCGTAGTGCATGAAATTTGTGGTCGTGGCCCTAATGAATATCCTTTGCCGTAGTTCAGGGATGATGTGGATTATTTATTAAGCTGAGTCTCAGCGATAAAAGTGATGAAAAACTTTTTAAATCATAAAAGATAGTAGATTCTATTCTCTACTTGACTCTTTTAATGGATTGCTTGATCCGCTACAGTTAAACTCGATGTTGTTATATTTTATCAGTTTAACACTATTGAAGGCTAACGATAATTTATTCTGCATTATTTTAGTCATAATATTTCTTACTGGGCTAGTTGAGCTCACCCTTTCTTTCACTGTTCTCTTCAGGAAATTAGAACATAGCAGGGACTAGTCGGGGAACGGAGGGACGGTCCAGAAGATAGCATTAGTAGTCCTCACTATTCTGTGAAATAGTGTGTTAATAATTATAATGAGGACTCTTTTGAGTTTGTATAATCTCTAGTAGAAAATAATTGTATTCAAACTCACAGTTATATTTTGTCGTATTGTACACGACAGTTATATTAGTAAGTTGTATTTGAATTTTGTACCATGTATCTGACGACCCAAGATGGGTGATGTATACCTAATTTTGGTGGCGTCACAGTTGGTATCAAAGCTTAGGGATATGATCCCTGGCTAAGATGTGCGACTAGAACTAGGAGGGGAAGGACGAGGAATTCCTTCGCTAGTATGACCTACTTAAATTTATTTTGTATTTAAATTGGTTGGTCAGAGTTTAGAGATATTATGTTACATTTAAATTAACCTTTGTTTTATGGCAGTATCTGAAAATGACATCCGAAAATGTTGAGAATAGCAATGGAGCACAAGAGACCGTTGAGTCTCCACATATCAATAATCAGGAGAATGTGCATCAGGAAAGCGATAATCCTCATGCAAACAACAACACTGACCAAATGCTGAATGATGGATTGTTCAGAGGCTTTATGCAATTCATGCAACAGTAGACGAGTGCGGTTCCTGTCCAAAATGTAAGTGGAAACACTGGAAACTCTCGGGCGGTCACCGCTAAACAGTTCAAGGAGCTGGGACCACTGAAGTTTAAGGGAGAGCCAAAACAACTTATGGCGGAAGTATGGATAAAGCAGATCACCAAAATATTTGATGTCTTGGGATGCTCCGAGGAGAAAAAGGTTCCCTTTGCCGCCTTTATATTGTGCGGAGAGGCAGATTACTAGTGGGAATCGGTAAAACGTTCTCAACCTGGCGTACTGAAGATGTCTTGCGAGAAGTTCCAAGAGCTGTTCAACGACAAATACTTTCCCGAAAGTATTCGTCACATGAAGGAGGTGGAGTTTATCAAATTGGAGCAAAACAATATGACCGTGTCGCAATACGAGGCAAAATTTGTGGAGTTATCCCGGTTTACGTCCCACTTGGTGGATAATGAAGAGAGAATGGCGCGAATGTTTTTAAGAGGTTTAAAGCCGGAGATACGTCAACATCTTATTTCTCATAAACTGTGTTTGTATTCAGATGTTGTAAATAGGGCTCAGTTGGTGGAGCGCGATAACGAGTCAACGCAATCAAAAGAGAGTAGCCGGCAAAATGATAATATCAGTGAGAGCAGTCATCGAAGCGGTGACAACAAGCGTGGAGGGAATCAACAGGCCAGGAATTGTAACCACTTCGGTGGTAATCAGGGCCAACATAATAAGAATGGACATTTCAAGAAGAGGAGATTCAACAATGATGGAAAGACGTCAGCACCAGCAACCGTTGTTAAGGAAGGAGAAAGACCACCTGTCATATGCTTCAAATTCGGAGGGGAAGGACACATCAGTCCAAATTGCGCGATGTCGTCCAAAGCATGTTATAATTGTGGAAGAGAAGGTCACTTAGCCCAATTTTGTCATTCACCAAAGACAAATTCAGCTAGGATGGAGGCACCAAAGGCTGTCCCAAAAAAGTCAAAGCCGATAGTGCAAGGGAGAGCGTTTGTTGTGACCTCCCAAAAAGCAAGGAACCCGAATAAGGTCATCACGGGTAAGCTTATCATAAACTCTAGCGAAGTCTACACTTTATTTTATACCGGTTCTACCCATTCTTTTATTTCTCCTACTTGCGCTCAACGATTAAATTTGACTCCGAAGAAATTAGACTTTGACTTATCTGTGGAAACTCTGTTGGGAGAAACATCCATTACATCCATGGTTTATAAGTCTTGTTTGGTTCAAGTTGGTACCCACACATTACCTGTCGATCTTATTGCATTAAAAATACTCGCATTTGATGTAATTCTAGGGATTGATTGGTTAACTACTCATCATGCAAAAATTGATTATTTTCGTAAGGTTGTTAGCTTTCATATTCCTAATCGACCTATTATGCGAATTCAAGCAACCAAACCATTAAAGTCAATCACTGTCATCTCAAGCCATAAAGCTATTTGTTTATTAAAAAATGGATGTCAACCTTTCTTAGCTCATGTCACAGATCTAAACAAAAATACGTCAGTTTTGAATAATATTTCTATTGTTAATGAATTTCCTGACGTATTCCCTGAAGAACTTCATGACCTACCCCCAGAGCGTGAAATTGAATTTTGTATAGACCTTGAACCCGGTACAAAACCCATTTCCAAAGCCCCATGTTGAATGGCTCTTATTGAACTTCAGGAGTTAAAGACTCAACTGCAGGAATTGTTAGACATTGGCTTTATTCGTCTTAGTACTTCTCCTTGGGGTGCTCCTGTTCTATTCATGAAGAAGAAAGATGGGAGTATGTGACTTTGTATTGATTATCGGGAGTTGAATCATGTCACCATCAAAAATAGGTACCCATTGCCATGTATTGATGACATGTTTGACCAGTTGCAAGGAGCCAAATTCTTTTCAAAGATTGATCTTCGTTCCAGATATCACCAATTGAAGATTAGAACCGATGACATTCCAAAGATGGCTTTCAGAACTCGGTACGGGCATTATGAATTCCTAGTCATGTCCTTTGGATTGACTAATGCTCCTGCTGCCTTCATGGATATGATGAACCGAGTACTCAAGGAATATTTGGATCACTTTGTGGTCGTCTTTATTGATGACATCCTTATTTAATCCAAAACTCGTGAAGATCATGAGTAACACGTGAGGCTGATACTCCAAAAGCTTCGTGAATACAAGCTTTATGCCAAGTTAAATAAATGCGAGTTTTGGCTTGAGGAAGTAACATTCCTTGGGCATGTGGTATCAAGTCATGGAATATCTGTTGACCCAGCAAAGATTGAAGCTATTTAAAGCTGGGAGCAACCTAAATCAGTGACCGAAGTACGTAGCTTTCTCGGCTTAGCTGGTTATTATCGGAGATTCGTAGAAGGGTTTTCTCGAATCGCTACTCCACTAACTCAGCTGGCTCGAAAAGATACAAAGTTCGGTTGGAGCGAGGAATGTGAGAAGAGTTTTCAAGAACTCAAGAGGAGACTCATTTCAGCACCTGTTCTGACAATACCATCTGGTTCGGAGGGATTTGTCATCTACAGTGATGCTTCGGGCAAAGGGTTAGGATGTGTTCTCATGCAACATGGGAAAGTCATAGCCTATGCCTCATGACAACTCAAAGAATATGAGAGAAATTATCATACTCATGACCTAAAGTTAGCAGCTGTTGTCTTCGCACTTAAAATTTGGAGGCATTACTTATATGGGGAGAAAGTGGAGATCTTTACGGATCATAAAAGCCTTAAATATTTCTTAACTCAAAAGGAACTCAACATGCGACAACGACGTTGGCTTGAACTGTTGAAAGATTATGATCATACCATCCAATACCATCCTAGAAAAGCGAACGTGGTAGCTGACGCATTGAGTAGAAGATCATATGCGGGTACGAGTGCAATATTGTCAACGCAAAGGCCGATTTTGTATGACTTGCAAAGATGGAGATAGAGATAAAGACTCCAAGGACCCACGTGATGATGGAAAATATACGAGTAGAACCGACTTTAATTGATAAAATTAAAGCTGCTCAAGTTACAGATCCGGAGCTGATGCGTATGAGGAAGAAAGTACAAGAAGGTGCGATGCCGGAAGAAATAATCGATGAAGAAGGAATACTTCGAGTCAACTCCAGACTTTGTGTTCCTAACGACCCTGATTTAAAGTATAAAATCATGATGGAGGCACACAACACACCGTTTTCAATCCATCCTGGGAGTACCAAAATGTATCATGATCTTCGACATACATTTTGGTGGGGTAATATGAAGAGAGAGATAGTGTTGTTTATCTCAAGGTGTCTAACGTGTCAACAAGTCAAGGCGGAGCATCAAGTACCAAAAGGTCCATTGCAACCACTTGAAATTCCAGAATGGAAGTGGGAGCACATTACCATGGATTTCGTTACTGGTCTTCCCAAAGTTTCTCAAGGCGTAGATGCGATTTGGGTCATTGTTGATGGATTGACCAAGTGTGCTCATTTCCTACCGATACGAGAAACTTATACACTTGAACGTCTTGCTCGTATGTACATAAACGAGGTTGTAAGATTGCATGGTATGCCAGTATCCATAGTTTCTGATCGAGACCCAAGATTCACTTCGCGATTTTGGGTTAGTTTGCAAAAAGCTATGGGCACAGATTTACGATTTAGCTCGGCATATCATCCTCAGACGGAAGGATAATCAGAGAGGACTATTCAAACTCTTGAAGATCTATTAAGACTCTGTGTCCTTGATTTCAAGGGAAGTTGGGACAAGTTCTTACCATTGGTGGAGTTTTCCTACAACAACAGTTATCAAGCAAGTATTGGCATGGCTCCATTCGAGGCGTTGTATGGAAGAAAGTGTCGTTCTCCAGTATGTTGGGGTGAGATGGGTGAAGCAACGTTGTTGGGACCAGAGTTGGTATGTATGACTATGAAAAAGATTCAAACGATCCGGCAACGTATAAAAACCTCACAAGATCGACAAAAGAGTTATGCTGATCTTCATCGAAAGGACGTGGAATTCGATATAGGAGATCATGTGTTGTTACGTGTTTCTCCATGGAAAGGAGTTACGACGAGATTTGGAAAGAGAAGAAAGCTCAATCCTCGATTCATCGACCCATTTTTAATCCTCGATCGAGTAGAAACTGTAGCCTATAGACTCGCTTTACCGCCAAGTATGTCTCGTGTTCATAACGTTTTTCACATATCCATGCTACGTAAATATGTGGAAGACCCGAACCACATTATTGAGTTAGAACCGGACGAAATAGCGGAAGATTTGACGTATGAAAAGGTTCCTGTTCAAAACTTGGATAAGAAGGAACATATTCTACGCACCAAGGTTATACCTCAAGTCAAAGTTTTGTGGAGAAACCACGATGTTGAGGAAATGACTTGGGAGTTAGAATCTGAAATGAAATCAAGGTATCCATACCTCTTCGACATACCAGGTATGTACCCTAATTTCGAGGGCGAAATTTCTTAAGAAGGGGAGGTTGTAAGACCCCAATTTTTTGAGTAAAAATGAATTTTCTATAATTATCATTTTTTGAATATTATGGAATAAATTTAATATAATGTTATAGTTGTGGATAATATTTATAAATTTTGCAAAGTATGCAAGTTGTCATATAATATTCGATTCGTCGGGGAATATTCTTTTTAAACAGGAAATATTCGTACGATGACACAATCATTGGTGGACCTCACAACAGAATTATTGTCGAATTGAGAAAACGATAAAAATACTTTATGAAAATAACGGTGCAAGTTTTACCATTAATACTGTTGAATTACTCGGTAGTAAAAGTACAGTAATACGTGTGGTTGCATAGTAGTATACGGTATTGATGCTTATGTGATAAGTCACTCAATTTTGTTTTATTGGTATTATTAATGTAATAATACAGAAAATCTTTTTATATAAAATAGAATACTTTTATAAAGTTATTCTATAAATAGAATATATTATATTCTATTATGCATAGTGTTGCATAGTGTCTGCATAGTATTTTGCATAGTAAAATCTTTTTATATAAAATAGAATATTTTTATAAAGTTATCTGTTTTATTAAACAGTAATTAGAATATATTATATTTTATTATGCATATTGTTTGCATAGTGCCTGCATAGTGTTTGCATAGTAAAATTTTTTATAAAGTTATTCATTTTATTAAATTATAAATAGAATATATTATATTTTATTTAAAAGATTTTGCTTTAAATATGGACCGTTCATGGATTAGTTACTATGTATTCCATTTTCCTATAAATAGAAGCTCATTCCTTCATTATTTTCTTACGAATTCACTGAACTCTAGAGAGAAAAACTATAGAGAGAGACTATATAGAGATAGAAGAAAAGTATTCTGCTACTTAACTACTTTTATATTTAGTTTTTTTTACGGTAAGGGTGTTATTCTTTCTTATTCATGAATAGAACTGTTGTTATTCCATTTCTTATTATTCTGTTAGAATAATCTGTATACGCGGTCTACCATATACTTGGTGATATTCTTCTATTATTCTGTTGGAACATCCTGTCTGTGTGTTTTACACCGGACCTGGTTCCATCTTTATTATTATTCCGTTGGAACATCCTGTCTGTGTGTTTTACACCGGACCTGGTTCCGTCTTTATTATTCTGTTGGAACATCCTGTCGTTACAAATTTTTCCTGACCTGGTTCCGTTATTATTATTCTGTTGGAATAACCTGTCTATGCGAAGTACCGTATGCATGGTGATTTATTTTGTTATTCCATTCTTTATTATACTCAGTTGGTTAAAGTTTTGACTTCTATACTCCATGAAATTAGTATAATATCCTTGATATTTGCGCTTCATCCAGTATCTTTTCATGAAAATATTCTTCTGATCATTCTTGAATTTTACTATACAAAACAGTATCTTGTTGACAATTTGGACGTTAATAATTCCTGGATAAAATAATTCTTGAACTTGTTTTATTGAATTCTTATATCATTGTTATCATCCTCATGTTTATATTTTGTTGAAAGTCATCTGTGGCCTGTAGTCCATAGATGGACTTGGTATGATTATGACCAGGGATTATTCGGTGTAATCATGACCGTAATGTTACAAATGATATGGTAAAAGTTCTCATTGGCCCGTAGTGCATTGATGGACAGTTGTTGGCATGATCATGACCATTGATGAATACACAAATATCCTTGGCCCGTAGTGCATGGAATTTGTGGTCGTGACCCTAATGAATATCCTTGGCCGTAGTGCAGGGATGATGTGGATTATTTATTAAGCTGAGTCTCAGCGATAAAAGTGATGAAAAACTTTTAAAATCATAAAAGATAGTAGATTTTATTCTCTACTTGACTCTTTTAATGGATTGCTTGATCCGCTGCAGTTAAACTTGATATTGTTATATTTTATCAGTTTAACACTGTTGAAGGCTAACGATGATTTATTCTGCATTATCTTAGTCATAATATTTTTTACTGGGCTAGTTGAGCTCACCCTTTCTTTCACTGTTCTCTTCAGGAAATGAGAACATAGCAGGGACTAGTCGGGGAACGGAGTGACGGTCCAGAAGATAGCATTAGTAGTCCTCACTATTATGTGAAATAGTGTGTTAATAATTGTAATAAGGACTCCTTTTGAGTTTGTATAATCTCTAGTAGACAATAATTGTATTCAAACTCACAGTTATATTTTGTCGTATTATACACGACAGTTGTATTAGTAAGTTGTATTTGAATTTTGTACCATGTATCTGACGACCCAAGATGGGTGATGTATACCTAATTTTGGGGGCGTCACAGTCATTCCATTATGGGGTCCACCAATGATTATGCTGTCGTACGGATATTCCCCAACAAAAAGAATATTCTACGACCAAACGAATATTTTATGACCACTTGCTTATTTTGCAAAATTTGCACATATCACACATAACTATAACATTATATCAAATCAACACCTTACTATTCAAAATAATATTTAGAAAAAATTAAATCTTTATTCATAAAAGTTGAGGTATTACAATACCTTTATGACAAGTTGATGGTATTATCCAACAACAAAAAATCAACATTACCTCCAAATCCTTTCCTCCTTAGAAAAAACTCCCAAACATAGAATTTTAAGAAATTTTAATTATTTTTTCTTCTCTTCTCTTCCCTTCCTTTCTCCTAAAAAAACTTACAAACATGGTTAGAGTCAGTTTGGAGAGTTTTAATTAAAAATACTTTTAAATTAACGTAAAAATATTTTGCAGCTTCTGAAGTACTTTTAAAGAATAACAATTTAAGTTTAAAACACTTTTTTACTGAAATATAAAATTTGTACTTTTGACTGAAACACTTTTAACAAAAACATAAAATAATCCTCAAATTGTTAAAAAGATATAAAATCGAATACGCAAAATTGTCTAAAATATATCATTAATATTTTAAAAGAAGTATATAATTATATTACCAAAAACTATTTCCCTTTTTTTTATAGTCCTTCTAGGGGTACATTATTTTAGTGACATTCTAGCGATATTTTTTATGGGACGTCATAAAAACATCTAAAACGACATATATTATGGGACGAATAGAGTAGTAATTAGGATTAACCATAAGACTATGGTATGTGAAATTGTAATAATTTAAAATTTGTCATTAAATAGTATGATCTATATTCTTATTTGTGTCATTTTTTTCTGCACCATGGCCACGCTCGTAAAACTATGGTACAAATAGGGGAAGCCTAGTCATTTCAACTAATAGCTAGTTATATTATGGGATAAGACTCTCATTTCTGATTATTGAAACGCACTTTCCAATATGGAGGGAAATTACCAGTTTCTAGAGGCTATAACAAGTCTTTTAGTTACCAAAATCAAGTCTTTTATTTTTCTTCTGTTTCTAGATGTTCAAAGTTTTCCAGATTCTTTCCCACCATAGACCATAATATCCTCAGGGCTAAGCTCAGCATACTCAAATGTTCCCTTTCCTCCTCAATTTCCCAGCGCAACTCCCCAGAACGAGTGACAATTGTTTTTAGGAAATTGATATTTTTACAACATTTTTTGATATTTCATCATGAAAAGTGTCACTATAGATGTATAGCGACGGTGAAAACCGACGCTATATGATCTATAGCGACGGTTTTCATTTGGAAATATCATTTTTTATTGTAAATTTATTTGAAATTCATGACTAGAGCTGTCTAGAGGGTATTTCTTCATTATTGTTATAATTAGTTCCTATTTTAAGGTGAATTAGTTTGAAATATTCTCAATTTCCATTCGTCCTAAAAAATGGTACTACATCGCTTATTAATTTACAAAAAATTACAGTTTATATCTACCTTTTTGTTTATGAAACAAATACCATTACAATTCAATTTTATGGAGAAAAACTTGCTTTTAATATGTAGTGTCTAATGAATTTGTATGACATTACTTGGTAAAAAGAGGGCATTTACTAGTTTTAGGACGGGGAGAATAAGACCAAATGTGATAGCATATTGACAAGACATCCCTTCACTGTGCATAATCGCATTCATAAATTGATACATTGTAAAGAGTAAGGCTGAAACTTTATTTCAATAATAGAGTCTGTTTCCAATACTGAAACGGAAAAGGAATATAAAGGCTGAAAGAGAAAGCAAGGGTGAGAACCACACCTATAACTAACTTACTGCAGTATGAATATAAAATGACTAAATTACCCATTTACATTTATACTGTTGTCATCCCCCCCTCAAATTAGAAGGGTGAAACAGTTCACACACTCCCAACTTGAAAGTTAAAGTATGCAATTGATCTGATCTGAGGTTAAGGCTTTGGAGAAGATATGTGTTGGCTGCTGTGTTGAAGGTAAATGAGCAGTGGTAATGATGCCTTTCAGTAACTTTTCTCTCATAATATGACAATCAATTTCATTATGTTTTGTCCTTTCATGAAATACAGGATTGGAAGCAATGTGTAAGGTTGATTTGTTGTCACAGAACAATGCAATAGGAGTAAGCTGCTGCACACCAAAATCATGAAGCAAAGCAAGCAACCAGGTAAGTTCACATCAAGTATCTGTCATAGACCTGTAATCCGCTTCAGCTGAGGATCTAGAGACTGTAGACTGCTTCTTACTTCTCCAAGAAATAAGAGAATTTTCCAATAAAATACATTAACCAAGTTCACTAGAGGCAGAGAATAATAGACCTTGCATACGTGCATAATATCAAGCCAACACCCCCCTCACGTGCATACGTGCATATGCATTAATATCAATATTAAGGGAAAAGTGTAGCGAGAAGACTTGATTACAAGACCTTGCACAACATAAATACCCATATAAAGGGTAACATGCAGCCGGAAAGATTTGAACCCAAGACCTTGCACACCCTGTTAGGTGAGCAGTGCTAGATGTAGTCACATTTTTCATGCCTGCTTGAATCAATTGCAAAATCTGTTGACATTGAGCTTCTGAAAATGGTAAAGAATCCATAGAGGGCTTATCACGAGCGGATGATTTTAAAGACTTGGTCAGCATTAGTTGGTAATTGTGCATACTAGAGCAACACTTGAAGTAGTCTTAGATCTCAATTTAGGCTTAGGCTGCCCATGCAATCTATGCCATGGAGAATATCCATGAAGGAAGAAATTAACACTTGTCTCAAGTGTGTTTGTCCTGATGACAGTAGGTGCAAGTGAGATTGGTTTGATCCATAGAGGGCACAACAGATACAGATAGTAATTTCTTGGTAAAACTTTTTAACATTTCTCTGCTAGTTCTGATGTTCGACACTCATTGCCGTATTCTCAACAGTGTTAAATGAAGTACTAGAAGTATCTCTTTGATGTTCTTCATGCAGTAGCATGGAATAAGCTTTGATTCAATGAAGGTAGAGATGCAAAAAAGGCCTGAGGCCCGGCCTTGATCCGGCCTGAGCCTGGCCTGGTCAAAGCCCGACCTGATCAAGGCTTGGATTGGCCTGGTCCGATCTGAAAGGCTTAAAAAGGCTGCCATTTTAGTATAAAAATCTGGCCTAGACCGGCCTGGCCAAAAGTCCAGCTTGGACTGGCATGTGGTCTGAGTTTGGCCTGGCCCTGGCCTGGTTCGGTGTAACATGTCTGGCCTGGCTTGCTATTTGTCAAACTCAACAATCTAACCAAACACAAAAAAAAAATCAAGCGGCCCAGCCCAAACAAACACCACCCGTGCCTTAACAGTTAACGCCTAACGGTTAAAAAAAAAGAAAAGAAAGACACTCAACAATTAAAATGTGCAACAAGCCAAAACAGTGATTGACTGATTGAATTGAACTCTCACTGACTCACTGCCAAAGGAAGCCCTACTCCTAAGGCACATGCAAGAAACTGAGAAAGCAAGACTTATCAGGCTACCAAGTACCAAAGCATTCATCTCTAATTTGCTATGCTACTCACCTAGGCATATATTAACATATATTAACATTCACATTTTCGTACATATATTAACATTTATTAACATTAACACTACTAAAAAAACATTAAAAATACATATATTAACAGTAGCTAATCTGCTACATATTAACATACATATATATTAACAGTATATTAATATACATATGTACATATTAATATATTAACTGTTAACAGTACATATATTAACAATATCTAATCTGCTACATTAATGATATTTTCGTACATATATTATTGTGTTTTTGTAGCATTACTGAACTAGCTACTCTACTTTGAGTCTTGGACCAATGACCAACAGAAAAAAAATTTGGCACACCTTCTCATCCATCTATCCATCCATCATATATTCATATCTATCAAAATGTCATTAGAATTCATATTTCAAAATTCAAGTAAATTTTTCTAACGGTTATTTATTTCATTATAAAAATCTCATAATTTACTCCATAAAATTTACAACTCCTCACATCTTTCTCTCTTTATTCTCTAATATAATAATAACACCATACCTGCAAGCTCAATGGATTCTTCCAACATTCCACCACTACCAGTGTCATCATTTAGTCAAAATGATCCAAATATCATTATGTCTGAAAGTGTCGTTCCGGGTTCGAGTACAATATTTTCACGTCCTACCAAC
Source organism: Panax japonicus (assembly GCA_020205505.1). NCBI lineage: Eukaryota > Viridiplantae > Streptophyta > Magnoliopsida > Apiales > Araliaceae > Panax > Panax japonicus. Next base: position 67,598,019 of record CM035091.1, read on the forward strand.
GAGCAAAATAAACGTACAATTGCTATTTGGGATCATTTCATCGAAGTGTGGATTGCGGAAGGTGTTAAAAAAGCTCAATGCAAAATATGTAACAACTTATTTGGGGTTAAAGGAAATAATACATTACTCCGTCATTACGAGTCGTGTTTGAAGAAGCATAAAATAACTGATGAAAGCTCTCAATCACAAATTGATCGTTCTAGTCACAATTGGAGTTACGAACAAATATTACAAAAGGAGTGGCAAGCTAAGTTAGTGATCGAGAAGGAGCTTCCATTCAATTTTTTTGACGATGCGCGTTGTATCGACTACATTCAAGGCGCATTGCAACCGAAATATAAACAAGTAAGTAGAATGACTACTAAACGTGATGCAATGAAATTATATAATAAAGCTAAAAATGGATTAATTGAATATTTTGATAATTTTGACGGTAAAATTTGTTTAACTAGTGATACTTGGTCTGCTAATCATCAACATGGAATTAGCTATATTTGTATTACAGCTCATTGGATAGATTCTGAAATGTTTATGCAAAAAAGAATTATAGGATTTGAATATTTTGAATTACCACATAATGGTCAATCAATATATGCTCAAATTGTCCATAATTCATACTTTCAAAATTAAAGATAAAATAATGAGTATTAGTTTAGATAATGCAACAAATAATACTAATTCTATTAATATGTTAAAAAATGATTTAAAGCCTGTTGTAAATGGTGTATTTTTTCATGTTAGATGTGTATGTCATATAATAAATTTGATTGTACAATCCGGATTTACTTACTTGCAAGATACAATAAATAAAATTCGTCGTACGGTTAGTTTTATATATGGTTCAAATAAAAGAATACAAGATTTTAGAAATTTTTGTCATGTAAGGGGGTGAAAATTTTAAAAGAGTAAAATTTGATAATAACACTAGATGGAATAGTACATATGATTTATTTAAAGATGTTTATAAACATCAAAATATACTTATGGAGTTTTATAACACACAAACTAATCATGAAATAACAAATGAAGATTGGAATTTATTATGTAAACTTTTAAATATTCTTAAAGTTTTTAAAAAACACACAAAAATATTAAGTGGTGTTTATTATCTTACAATTCATCATGTTTTGTTTGCATATTTGGAAATAACAAATATGTTTCAACAATATAAATATGATCATTTCTGGACTAACCTTATTTTTAGTATGCCAGATAAATTTAAAAAATATTTTGAAGACATGCCTACAGTTATTACTTGTGCAGTGGCATTAAACCCCGTAATAAAATTAGAAGGTGTGGAAAGTGTTTTAGAAGATATAGTAGAAAATATATGTACTAAAAATATTAATTACATTAAACTAAATTTTAATAATACATTTACTAAATTTTATGAACAATATGAGTCTGTATATGCTACATCTACACGTGCACCACCTCCTGTCCCTTCATCATCTAAGTTTGCATCGTTATTAAAATCATTATAAAAAAAACCAAAAACTTCAACACACACAAGCAGTTTAAATGAACTTGGTTTATGTTGTAGTAATGATTTTAGAAGTTTTATGATCGACTAAGAATTTGAAAATTTAGATATACTTGTATTTTGGAAAAAACATAATCGATAATTTCCTACTTTGGCCGCCATGGCCCGTGATTTACTAACTATCCAAGCTAGTACCGTAGCTTCAGAATCTTGTTTTTCTTTATCTGGCAGGGTATTGGATGAAAAAATAAGTAGACTTAGTCCGGATTCGTTGGAGATATGCATTTGCTATAGAGATTATCTTGCCGCACAAAGAAGAGTACAAGACGTAATAGACGATTATGATAGCTCGGAAGATCTCGAAGTTGAAATAAGAACTGTCAAAAATACACATCCATGAATATTGAAGATACATTTTTTTTGAAGAATTGAAGATTGAAAATTGAAGCTATATTTTTTGAAGATTTGAAGATAAATTTTACGACATTTTGAAGACAAATATTTATTTTGAAGATTTGAACTTTGAAGACATTTTTTAAATATTTGATAATTTATTTTTAAAAATGTTGAAGCCAAATACTTGTAACCAAGTCATTTTTTATTATTGTTTAAATTATACTTTTTAAAGTTATAAACTTATAATAATTAATCAATGATTCAATAAAATATAATTTTTACTTATTTATTGTTGTAATTTGTAAGTTGTACTAAATAAGTTTTAATAAATACATCAATAAATTTAGTTACTCATGTTTAATTTCTTGTGAATACATTTAATTAATATAGTAGTTAATTTATTTAACTACTTATGTTTATTCAAATTTCAGTGTATTTATTTAATTAAATACTAATGTCACCAGTAGCTTTAAGCCAAACATAAGCTAGTACACCTTGAACTTCTAAAGAGTGTCTTACCATCCCAAAGCTCTCTCCCTCTCTCCTACCTCTGGTCATCTCTTTCTCCGTGAAGTGAGAAGAAGAGAAGGGGCATAACTTTAGAAGAAGGTACATTCCCCTAGTTTTTGATATTTAACCTTTCTTTTTGAAATATTGAAAGGACTTGTCTTGAATCCATCACATGTCTGACTGTCTCTTTGTCTCTTTCTCTTTTCCTCAATTCAACTTTTTTCTTTCTTTCTCTAGATAACCTGCGAAGTGGGATGGTAATGACCATTTTCATAAAAGATGGAAAATTTATAACAGTATTAAGGCAAGGAAATATGGGTATTTCTTTGTCTTTGTTTCTTGTGTTCAGTATCACCAGATAGCGATTCATTTAATAGTTAAGTTGCTAAGATTGAATTCATCTGGTGCTTGATTTTGTAAATATATTGACGAGTAGGAAACACCAAGAAATTGTCCCTTAATATTACATTTTTTATACAAAAAAAGTGTGATGGGCTGGACCAGACCGACCTGGACCTGGCCCAAGGCCTGGCCTGGCCTTGTCCACAGGCCTCAGTAGATCATCTTTTCCATCGCCAAGCCTGACCTGGCCTAGCCTGTAGGCCCAAAGTCAAAGTCTGGCCTGACGTGGTCAACGACCAAGGCCTGGCAGGCCCAGGCCGGACCAAGGCCAGGCCAGCCTGTTGTGCACCCCTAAATGATGGTAAGGGATTCATGAGTAAAATCTTTCCCCTAGTCCCAGTAAATTGATTACTAAGGCCCATAAAAAACTGACTGAGCTTCAAGCCTTCATAAGTGGCTATTTCTAAGCTGCTGCACAAGTACAGGTAGTACATGCACAAGTGGGAATGCTAGATAGATTGTCCAACTCATCAATTAATGTCCTAAATCCAGTGAAATATACAGCAATAGACAGAGATCCATGATTTAGGGCTGATCATTTGGTTATAACCGAACCGAATTGGCTATTCGGTTATAATCGAAAACCAAAATTTGTCTTTTTTAAGTATCCCAATAACTACCCGAATTACAAGGTAACCAAATAACCGAATTTGTTATTCGGTTAGTAACCAACTAATGAACTTAAGAGAGTTTCAATAAATTAACAACCAGCAGAAGCAGCCAAGCCAGTCTAAAATTAATAATTAACATGATTAAAATTAATAATACATATTGAACATGATTCAAAATTTCAGTACATAATCCATAATAATTTCACAAAGTCTAGGCACTGAAGCAGTGAAACATAAGTATAAGTATAAGTTGTATAACAATTAACAGCAGAACTGCAGAAGCAGAAGCACCGCAGCAGCCATAATTTCCCACTTCCATAAGACTATAGCAGCAGAAGCAGTGAAGCAACAGATACTAGGCACTTTGGCAGCAACATGCAGGCAGAAGCAGGCACTAGGCACTTGCCATTGGGTTCATAAGCATTATCATCATCATCCAAACAAAAGTTTTAATGGTACATGGAACTACCAGAGACTACTGCAATTGGGTTCACAAGCATTATCATCATCATCATCATCACCACCACCACCTGCCATAAATTTAATAAAACTTGTAAGCATTGAAACAAAAATACTTGCAGGATTGCATTCCATATTTGTAAATGTCGGGTACAGTTTTTGAACGAAAATACAAAAATGAAAATATAAATACATCTTAACGAGTGACAAGTAGCATTACATGAATAATCATCAAAAGAATTTCAAATCTATCAACGACGAATTCCTCTCTTTATCTTGGATATGATGAAGAAATATTCACAAGGATTGAATTGAAATGTGTTAACATAAAATAAGAGTAATAAATGATACATCACATATTCTTTAAACCTTAATTTGATTTTCTGAAAAATAGAAAACATGTTCACACATAAGTATATCCACCTATGGACAATGATGTTTCTGAACTCATTGTTCATCATATCAAATCAAAACTAAACTTTAGCCAAAAGTCTATACATGTTAAAAATCTCCAACAAGTTTAATTCAAGCCAAAATGAACATTTGTTCAAAATTTGCAAAATCTAGAGAAAATACTTTAGGAACTAATTAGCATATCTAGTTACAGAGTTGCAATGATGAATCAAGAGACAAAATTACCTCAGTAATCAAGTTGAGTAATGAAAACATTGACATCATTACTAGCAAGGCTCAACTTAGACATTGGTGAAAATTGAAAAATATATAAAAACATTATTTTTATAAATTGCATTATTAGTTCAATAAAATAAACAAAACTATTATTACCAAACTCAAGTTTATCGACAAAGTTGCTATCTTCCTCCACATCAATACGATTCTTCATTTTAATCTAATCTTGAGCACATATAAGAGCTTCCACCATATTATGAGACAATGAACTCCTAAATGCATCAAGAATGCGTCCCCTGTGCTAAATACGGACTCCGAAGCAAAATTAGAAATGAAAATAGCCAACACATCACGGGCAATACGTCCAAGGATAGGGAATCTTGCACTATTAACTTTCCACCACCCTAAAATATCAAAAGTGTCATCGACTTCTTCCACATCTTCACTTAAATAGTTGTCCAATTCCGATTTATCTCCAAGTATTCCTCTGTTACGATGCTTTTTGAACTTTTTCGCTAGTCTACTTGTATTGTGGGATTTCATTGCATTAGAACCTTGGAATGACATGTTACTCAAACTTGATTTTTCACTTTATTGAGTTGAATACTTTTTTTGTGGGATTCAAGATGTACATCTATCTCTCAAATAAGCCGCCACAGTATCATTTGAGCTAACATTATCTACAATGAGTGTCATAACTTTAGAAAGTCATCACTCTTTTAGACAAGACTCAACCATTTCCCCAATGTCCATCCGCTTATGACTTGTGATGGTTCGAAAATTCAAGTTTTTCTTATGCAATTTCCAATTTTCATCAACAAAATGCGTAGTAACACATAATTGAAGTGTTGATTAGAAAACCAATAATCAGTTGTGAGGCAAACATATTCAATTTTTTTTCTAAGGATTGTTTCAACTTAATCTTCTCATTATCATACAAACGAATACAATCTCTAGCAAATATAAAATATGAAGGAAACTGAAACCAATACATGCAACTTAAGTCTTTTAAAACCCTCATTCTCAACAAGTTTGGAAGGAAGCTCATCTACAATAAGATGGTAAGCCACATCTGCCCTAACAGCTTCTTGTTAAAACCTCCAAGTCGTGAGTGTACCCCTCCTTCCCCTCACCCTATTTAATCCCTACAAGTTGGGGTAGATCTTTATCCATGTTGTTAAGATTTTCTTTACAAGTTCTAAAGTGATTTCTTAAAGCAGTAGTGTCATTTGAAGATGAATCAACAACTAATTCTTTTCCACAATAAGTGCACTTACCTTTGTGACATTACCATCCTGATCTTTAACTGGAATAAAGTGCCCCTCAGTCCACAGCTTGGATATAGGCGTCATCCTCTTTCTTTGCATCTTTACACTTTTTGACTGTCCCGTAATCTTTGTACTTGTCGAGATTTCCTTTGACCCAGACTCTATATTGGTGGGAACACTAGCACCTGACTCATTCCATCTCCAATTGCATCAAGGTCAAGCTCGTCTGTATAATCCACCATTTGAAAATCATTTAAAACACTTCTTGACGTCATTTTAAAATTTCAACCAAATCAAATTAGATTAACAAATAAAGTTTCAAAAGGTTGTCTTATAGTCTATACCTAAAAATTCAAAAAATTTAGTAAGGAGAAAAAAAACTCTATCCTTATCTAAAAGTTTTTTGATTTAAAACTTTCAAAGTTGATCAAAGTACCAAGAAAATTGAAATCGAAGACAAAGTATGTACATTATAGGTCCATGGAAATGGAAAAATAAATTATTGCGATTGAAGTTATTGAAACTAATAAATTTAATTATACACTCAGATAAACTTGACATGAAAACTCATGTTTGAGGGGGAGTGTTAGATTTCAAACCCTTAATGGTGAAGAGCTTGGTTTCAATTGGATGATTTAGGAGGTCAAGCTAAGTAATACTACCAGCGAACTAATTTCAGTAATTAAACTATTGCATTGGTCAAAGACATGACAAAAACTTTATTCTTTTAACATATTAATAAACTAGCTGTGTCCCGTGCCTTCGGCACTACATGGATGGTGAGATTTATCCCAAACATTGGATGGCCAAGATGATTTATTAGGGTGAACAAAAAATTCAAAATCAGTTGTATTTTGTTATATAGATATTCACTCATTCATTTCTCAAACACATGTAAACTACGGTATGCAAAGCTGGAGGTACCCGTTTTAATTTTTAAGCAGTGATCCACAAAGATGCAACACTAATCTTATTTAATAACTAAGAAAGGAGAAGATTAAAACTAGCGCCATAGATTAATACATAAGTCAAAAACTTCAAGCTTCTGATATTCTACTCAAGAAATAACTTGTTAATTCCGATAGAATTATCAACGACTGAATACATTCTGTCGAGATAAAACTATTTCTGACTAAACATTTAGTCGAAGATAATTCAGTCATAAATATATTATTCTCGATGGAATTCTGAAAATCAGGCCCCTCATTGGCGCCAGAATCTCCCGCTAGTGCCAAAGGTATACTCGAGGGAACTAATTGCGACGAAATTCCGTCGAAAATAAGGATGTATTAAAATAGTATCGCAACAGTTAGCCAAATTTTTAAATATTCTCTAGCTCTCTCCCAAAATTTTACCTCTCTCTATGTTGTCTCTCTTTGGTCTCTCTATCTTGTCCGCCGGAAGCCCCTACCGTCGCACCTCCGCTGCCGGAACCCCTTGTCGTCGCACCTCCGCTACTAGAAACCCTTGTCGTCGCACCTCCGTCCGTCGGAATCTTCAATGACTGGCTTTAGCTTCAATTTCTCCTTCTTCTCGTTCATATATACAAACTGTTATTGTTGCCCAATTTAAGGTTAGTTTTTATCAATTAATTTTGGATTTGGAAACCTAAATTTTCTAATATATGGTTATGCATATGGTCATTGTGTGTGATAATAATTATCAATAATTGAGACAGATTTTATATGATTTCGTTAGTTAATTGATAATTTTGGGTCTGATTTTATGTAATTCCGTGTGGATTTGGGACTTATTTTGGGACTGAACTGGGATTGATTTTGCTATTTTGGGACTGAATTGGGACTCAATCTGGGACTGCTTTTTGATATATATAGGAGCCGGATCAGGTCCGGACGTCCGGATTTTAACAAAATCTGGACCTTTTTTTTTTTACTTTTTTTTTTGAAACAACTAAAAATAAATAAATTATGGAACTGAAATTTTTCCATAATACAGTGTTTTGGGCGTGATTTGGATGCCTATACCAAAACATTTCTGTACAGTCTGGGCAGACTGTACATACATTGGTTGGTATAGGTATTAAAAACACACCCAAAACACTGTATTATGGAAAAATTTCAGTTCCATAAATTTTTTTTTTAGTTGTTTCAAAAAAAAAAAGCAAAAAAAAAAAGGTCCGCATTTTAGGACCTGTCCGGACTCCCGGACAGGATCCATTCTGTATATATATATATATATATATATATATATATATATATATATATATATATATATATATATATATATATGCAATCTATTTTTAAGACATGATTATGTTGGAATCTGAAATTGAGATTATTGATCTGAAATTAAGTTTATTTTTGATATATTGATGTTAAAATTGAGATTATTTTGATACATTGCTGAAATTGGGAAACAATAATAGCACACATCTTGTGACACTCCCAAATTCAGGTACTTCAATTCCCACATAATTTGGTATTCACTATACAACATCATATGTCTATCTACCCATAATAAATGAAAGTATAAATAGATAGAAATAAATCCTCTCCTTAAGGAGTTACATCATCTGAATTAAATACATAAATCCCAAGTCATACTAACCTTAAATCTTAACTGCAGAAACATAAACAATTAATCGTCTTACACAACATTAACATAAGTCTAAAACAGGAATACAATATTGTGAGGTCCCCGAATCTGGATACTTGAAACCCGAACTCGGTACTTCACGATACCATTTCTATGAGCGGAATAATACTAATAATAATAACAATAATATAAAACTTAACTTAAATTTACATATACATCAGAGTCTTTCTCCCAAGTACGTAACCTTTAGTCATTCATTACATGATATTAGATATTTAAATATCATAGTCTTCATAATCTAAAACTATTACAAACAGTACCACAAATCTTATTTGGTTAGCTTTCCCTTTCCCTTGTTTCGGCATGAGCCTTCTGGTTCTTCACACTTAGCTGAAAAACATTTAAATTAAGCAATGATGAGCATTTGAGTGCCCAACAAGTATTATATATATATATATATATATATATATATATATATATATATAAGTTGAAAGAATTTAAATATTTTCTTTATAATATTCTTCTACAACCTGTCAATGGTTGTGAAGTAATCTGTACCAATAACAATAACATAACAACCCTCTTTCAACTTTTTAAAACTGTGTATTGTCTATACATGGGTTCCTGTGACATATTATGAACATTTTTTTCATTTTCGAAAGGGTTTAAACAGAAATTCATCTGTAAATCGGCCATTGCTTACGGGCATTCACTTATATCCTTTTTAAATGATTTTTAAATTAATAAAATCATTTTAAACTATTTATTTAATATAATTATTAAATAAATTTAATATCATTAATCATTAATAAATATCATTAATATTTAATCATTAATGAAATTATCCTTTAAATATTAAAAGTTATACTTTATAACTTAAAATATCTTTAAACACTTTATTTTCATTTAAAATGATTTTTATAATATTAAAATCATTTTTAAACTAATTTATTTAATATAATTATTAAATAACTTTAATATCATTATTAATCATTAATTAACGAAATTAACCATTAAATATTAAAAGTTATATTTTATAACTTAAAATATTCTTAAATACCTTATTATTATTTAAAATAATTTTTAATATAATAAAATCATTTTTAATTCACTTATTTAATTTATTTAATAAATAACTTAACTATCATTAATATTTATTTATTAATGAAAAGTATCATAAAATATTAAAAATTATAAAAAAAAACTCAAAAATATTTTCTAACACAATAGTATAATTTTTCATGATTTTTCATGAATTAAAACTATTTTTAAATAATTTATCTAATATTGTAATTAAATAAATTAAATACTTTTAATATTCCAAAAATATTAAATATTTATGAAATATATCCAAAATAATAACAATATAATTTTTGGACTTTAAAATAATTTTTTAGAATTTATTATGTATTTTTTTAATAATTAAAAACCATTTTTATCAATTTTTTATTAATTTCTGGAAATTATAATTAAAACCGTCGCTAAAGGGCTATAGCGACACTTTCTGTCGCTATAGGTGTTCTTGAGGATTTCCAGAAAATCTTGACAGTGTGCTAGGTGGGTGGTTTGACCGGTTATATCTCCTAGGATAATGCGTTTCTGGGCTTGAAATTGATTTCATGTTGTAGTACTCATGTAATACTACAATTACATAACAAGTTTCGTGGCTAAACAACATCAGATCAGAGAGATTTAAGCTCTCCAAAAACCTGACAACGCTGTTCTTCGGCTTGTCAGAGTTTAACAGATTTGAGGTATCTACTTTGAGTCCTTATAACTTGATGTTCGTATAACGTTTATATGATCTATCAACTCCAGTTTGTAGATAACATGTAGGTCTACCATTACAAAGTATCATAACACAAAAACATCAAAACATCAGCAAGATCTGGCCGGTCAAAGTTGGACACAGACACTGCTCTTAAATTTTTTGGGTTCGGTAATTTGGCAGATTTGGTCAACGGGTTTTGACCGCCTATAACTTTCGATCTACAATTGATCTGGCCTTTATTCTTTTTGTATCTTAAAGAGCACATTACAGACTACATGTTACAAATTTTAAACATCAAAAACACTTAATATACACGGAGTTATAAGATCTGACATTTGGCTATAAAACACAAATTTTCCTATTTCCAGATTTATTAAAAACTCAAAATCATGAACTTTGATGTTATGGGTCATGGATTTAACAATCCAGAACTTCAATTGACACCTTATAACACATCTTTAAACAATCAATTACAACATTTAACAACAAATCGAAGGATTTCTAAAATTAGGGTTTTATACCTTTATGCTTTGATTTTTGATTTTAGCTCTCCAAGTTGTTTGTGATTTGCCTATGGAGGATGTGGGGCTTCAAAATAGGACTGAAATGCCTTAGGTTTTCATTGCTTAGAGAGAGGGGCTTGTTTAAGAGTTTGTGCAAAATTGGCTAACAATTGTCACTTTTTTTTTCTCTCAATCTATTTATAGAATACAAGATGCAATGTATTGGATAGCTTTGTGGCATGTTGCTGATTATTAAAGTCAAGAGAGTTGGTAGGAGTTGGCCAACAACTTCACCAATTTGTCAAAACCTACAAGTTAGCTTCTTTAATGCTAAAAAGGGTATAATGGTCAATTGGTAAATCATTTTAATGGCATTATTGCAATCATGCAAACCCTTAGGGTTTAATCCTAAGGATAAGCACAAAACATTAATAGGATTTAGAAATTAGGGTTTGTACAAAAGTAATTAAATAAAAATTAAATAATTTTAGTTTATAAGATTTTTAAATTAGGGTTTCACAATTATAATTAATTTTCTAATTACACTATAAATGAACATTAGGGTTTAATATCTCTAATCATAATTAACCTTGCCTAAATAGCAATTAGGATTTATTCTTTTGGTAATTAGGGTTATCAAAAATGCAATTAAGGTTTTATAATTATCAAATTAGGGTTTTAATCATTAGGGTTTTATAATTATCAAATTAGGTTTACCTTAATTAGCAATTAAAGTCTATCTTACGTGTTATTAATCACTGTAACACAATTCTTGACAGATCAAACCTCCGGTTTAGGTTTCTGAATTAGGGTTTCTAATTATTCAAATATAATTAGGGTTTTAATTTAATAATTAGGGTTTCCTAATTAGCATACCATGAAATAATACATAACACATATCATATAACACAGTTATATGTTAGCCTTAAACCCACAATTGAGTTTCAAATTTAGGGTTTCCCACAGTACAAACCAGGGTTTTCAAATACTGCATCATACTTGATCAATCATTACCAGCTCACATACATACAGTACATATGTATGACACTGAAAAATCAAAATATAATTAATATTATATTATTATTCTCATACCTTGACAATAATCCAAAATTAGGATTTGGATTCCATATCTGATTTATTCTTTCATATTTAACCTTAATAATTAAGGTAAAATAATTAATTTAATAATCTGTAATAAAATAATTATTATAATTATTCTAAAAATCACTTCATATATTATTTAAATTATATGATTATTTATTCATGGAAAATAATTAATAAAAACATCTCTATCTTAAAATTAATTATTATAAGAATATACTTTATAATAATCAATAATTCTAAAATAAATTTACTTGTAAATATTCATGTAATAAATATATTTTTATTTACCACATAAATACATATACACATAATCTTGTACAAATCCTCATCCTTAATAAAAAAAAAATTTATACACAAAATTTATGATTTATTTATATAGAAAATATCGGGTTGTCATAAATATCACATAAAATAACAAGTCTTCATCACTTGTTAATCTTGCCCTTGTCTTTGCTAATAGAATGTTCGTCGGACCTTTTGTTCTTAACTACAATGTTATTATTACGCAAGAGTGAGCACGATTGCCCACAAGTAAAATAATGAAACAATAATATAATAGCATGCGAGTGAATCAAAGACTTCTGAAATAAGAACTCAACTTTTAAATCAAGAATGAATAACAAGAATAAAAAAAACTTCTGAGGGTCATAAGACCTTGAACTATGTCCTAGGTTATCAAGGGTTATACTTGAAACCTTTAACAATCATAAGACTATAGACTCTTCTACTCGTACTTAGGGGGATCAGCCCTTAGTACCATACTGTGCACAATATCTTAACGCTAACGCATAAGGAATCCCTATACAGGGTTGTTCATCTCAGTTTGACATTCGAGTCCGCACCAAAAGAAGTTTGGTTTGGATAATCTCAACAACGGTTCTGAAATTTATAACGTTCATCAACTATGGACTAGTCGAATCAATAAGGGTTCGCTAGTCTTACAAGGTTCAACAATAATTGATATTCAATTTGAATAATAAAGTTCAAGATGTATACAATCGAATAAGTTTTGTATAACAGGAATCATGTTTTTAAAGAATGATAACATCTAATATGAAATCTTGACTTGAAAAATAATAAACAAGATAGAATAAGGAACTTGCCTCATGCGTAGGCTAAACGATTACTACTTCTGTTCACCACAAATCTTACACACATACCATATGTATTCACGACATTCATTAGTTACATTTTCACTTAATTATTTAATATAAACTCTACTTTATTTAATAACACCGGTACAAAGTACCTAATAGACAACACTTAATAGACAACGTTTTTTATAAAAACGTTGTGGTATATTTTTTTACAACGTTTTTAAAAAAAACGTTGTAGATTTATATGCAAAAACGTTATCTATTTAAAAGAGCATTTTTTTGGTTTTAACTAGATAACGTTTTTTTTAAAAAACGTTGTCTATCTACAAAGACACGGAGCAAAAAAAAGACACGGAGCCAAAAAAAAACACGGAGCTTAAAAAACTACTAAAAAACACGGTACTAATAGATAACGTTTTTAAAAAAAATGTTATGTATTTTAAAAACACGGAGCTTAAAATTATCTATTAGTACTGATACTGTAGCACACTCACCACAGTTTACTAATTAGCCCTAAACCCTCTTCTCGTTCTTGCCTCGTTCTTACTAGTGTTTTGCAGAGAGAACCCCAAAATGGCAACTCGGATCCTTTCTATCTATTAGTTCAACACTAAAATCATCACCCTCCAGCCTCTCCTCTCTTCCTTCTTTCTCATCCCTCCGCCTCCGCCCTCTCGTTTCCGCCGCCGCCAACTTCCGCCATCTATCCCCTGTGGCGGCTATCATCTGCGGTTTCGCTATCCGCCAGTCGACGTCATCTCTTAACGATTCGAACCCTAACTGGTCCAATCGTCCCCCGAAGGAGACGATTTTACTCGACAGTTGCGATTTTGAGCACTGGCTTGTTGTTGTGGAGAAACCTGAGGGTGAACCCACAATAAGCTTAGAATTTTTGGCTTGTCCGACAAAGCGCTACTCACTTCACATACTTCCATCTTCTTTTTATCACACAAAGCGTTTCTCAGTCTCTGTAATGGCGTACGGGGTTCCAAAGGTATCGGACACAGATTAATTTCCATTGAATCACACTTGTTTTTTCTATCTTTCCTCTTTCCCTATTCTTTTCCAATTTTTTTTAATGAATTGCTGGTGTTTGGCTACAGGTTTTGGTACCGATTGCAAATGGAACGGAGCCGATAGAGACGTCTTTTATAATTGACATTCTGCGGAGAGCTGAAGCTGAGGTCACCGTCACTTCGGTCGAGAAGCAGCTTAAAGTCGACGCCAGTCATGGAGTGAAGATCGTCAGCGACGCCCTACTTTTTGACTGTGCAAATACCACCTTTGATCTCATCGCGTTACCTGTATAATTCTCTCTCTCATATATTTCTCCTCCGATTGTTACACATACTATATTGGTATTATTGATTATTATAATGTTTTTAAATAATTTTAATTTGCTCAAAAACCTCCTGTTTAAAAAAACAAATCTATGCTCAAATTTGACTTGTTCAATATATAGTCGGTTTTGTGCTCCTCAAATTAAGGCAATTTAGAGAAGAGTACAAATAATTTGGTATTTTTATTTATTATGGAAATTGTTAATTGAGTTAAACTCAAGTTGAAGCTGTTACGTTAACAAGCTTGCGCAATGGTTCAAATGACACCCCGGACGAGCTTAGAGGGGCCACGGGGACGGGGACGGGGACGGGGACGGGGATGGGGACGTAAGCTCTATGAAAAGGCTGACCCGGGTTCGGGTTCGTGGAGATTAGTCCGACCGGTGTTGGGAAACTCTCGGTTATCAAAAAAAAAAAAAACTGGCATATCTCTTTAACAGGCCTACATTTTTTTGCTCCCATGTTAGGATTATAAGCCACTCCATCCTGGAGTACCAAATGTTAAATGCAGAAAGTATATTTTGTTATGTATTTTATAATCCTATATAACAAGTTACACTAAATATGGTTTTAGGACACTATTTTGATAGAGTTACCTTCAACTTACAATCAATTTTTTTAATAATTTGTTGTTATATTTATTGTAGATTTTGATTATGTTCATTTGGGTAGAAATTGATTTAATTAGATGTTGTATTAAATAGTTCGCTATTTAGGATGTTCTACTAGGAAAAACACTTAATTATGTACTTGCTTGTTGATTATTGGTGAATGTTCCAATAAGTTAATTTTTAATTCTTACTACTTGCTACTTGCATTTTCTGTTTTCTTTCTCATTCTGGTTAATACGGGAGTTGGGAATTATTTTTCAGTGCTGCAGTGAGATTAGTGTCTTCCCAATAAAAGAATTGATTTGAGTTTAAACTTTAAAGTAACTGCTGACCCAAAAAAATAATTATGAAGTTATTGATTTTGAAATGTCTAGGATGTTGAGTGCATGATTATTCTCACCTCACTATTCTTATTTATATTTCCTTGTGTCATATGTTTTCGGCTTATTTGGTATAGGGAGGAATTCCCGGTGCATCTACTCTTAAAGATTGTGCAACTCTGGAAAGCATTGTGAAAAAACAGGCTGCAGAGGGACGGCTTTGTGCTGCAATATGTGCAGCTCCGGCTGTTGCTCTTGGTTCATGGGGACTGCTGAAGGGGTTGAAAGTATAACTTGCTATGTCCATCTTCTGTTGCGTTATAGCTCTATGGCATATGCAGAGTTGGTATTATATTATTAGTTTGTAGTTACTGAGGTGCTTCCTTTTGACAGACAACTTGTTATCCATCATTCATGGAGCAATTGTCATATTCAGCAACTGCAGTGGAATCACGAGTCCAGCAAGATGGCAACGTTGTAACAAGTCGTGGTCTTGGCACTGCTATGGAGTTCTCTGTTGCACTAGTTGAGCGTTTATTTGGGAAAGAGAAAACTGATGAAGTTAAAGGTCCGCTGGTATGTTTTTTATTTGGTAGTTTTTGTTTCTTTTTTTCCCTCTGTTGTAAGTAGGTAGGGCCTGAATTGTTGGGAGAATGTCTTTTGTAACTGATATGTTTATCAGGACTGCATCTCCTGTTTGTGCAGGTTACGTCTCGTGGTGGCATCAACTAGATATGATGGAAAATGGATGGACGCTGCACTAAACTGTCATGATGTATAATGCACTGCATTTGGCAAGGAGCCTAGGCGTACAATGAATGCTAGTGAGTGCGTTGCTAAAGGTTGTACTAGCTCTAGAATGTGCTATTCTCTAGAGTCATCCACGCTTCAATGAGCTGCTTGAGAACATATTTACTGTAGGTGCTAGTGCATTTAATTTTGAGGATTCCTTTCATGTGTATTTTTTTTTATTTTACAAGTTATCAACATGATGTTGCTAAACCACTCAATATTGTCTATATATAATACTACACTATTGATGTTATATTTTGTGGATGTAGTAATTTGAAACGGTAAACGAATGGTATTATTCGGATGTATTTTGAATGGTTGATACATTTTGGCTTTAAATTTAAATGAGAATTTAGACCTTTTAGCTTTATATCATGACATTAGCATATTGCAGGTGCATTGGTAATATAGGTAAATAACAATTTTTTTTCTTTTTCTTTTTATCTACAACATTTTAAAAACGTTGTGGAATCATACCTTTTACAACATTTTTAACCAAAAAACGTTGTGGAATCACACTTTCTACAACGTTTTTAAGCATCTGCTAATTCTTTGAAAACAAATCTACAACGTTTTTTCCTAAAAAAACGTTGTGTATTGTGCTTAACTACAACGTTTTAAAAACGTTGTGTAAGAGTGTCAAATAGACAACACCCTTAACCACTACGTTTTTCTAACAGAAACCACAACGTTTTTTCCGCGTTGTCTATTTACTGTTTTGTAGTAGTGTAAATCATTACACTTCTAATTTAATTACTTAATTAAATTAGAATATTTTCATTCCCTTATTATTACTACACTCGAATAAATTATTTCATAATAATTTCTATCGAATATTTATTTTATTTCATAAATATCTCAATTAAAATATTTACTTTATTTTATAAATATTTTAATAATATATTTTATCGAATATTTATTTTATTCCATAAATATCTCAATTAAAATATTTATTTTATTTGATAAATATTTTAATTAATAATTTCCATCGAATATTTATTTTGTTCCATAAATATCTCAATTAAAATATTTACTTTATTTTATAAATATTTTAATAATATTTTTCATCAAATATTTATTTCATTCCATAAATATCTCAATTAAAATATTCATTTTTTTGATAAATATTTTAATTAATTATTATTTATTTATTTTATTATTTTATTTTATTTTATTTTATTTTTGCCCGCCGGGGCGGGGTAATTTAGTTTGGTAACGCCCGCCGGGGGCGTTGGGTATTGTTACCCAGACTCAGTTTCTGTAGTTCGCGAACATAACAAGGTCAAATTATGCCAAAAAATCTCTCACAAGTTCATATGTTCTGTTGAAGAACACAGAACATGGCCATAACTTTCAATTGCCTTGTCTATACATTAATTTAAACATATTCAGATACTATAATTCATATATGATCATTACCCAATCTTTCTAACATGATTTTAACAACTTAATTCATATAATTACTTGAATCAAAACACATAATTTCACATTTCTTGATGTTCTTGAAAGTTTTGAACACAAAACATAAAAATTAACACTACGGGTTCGTTATAACACCAAATCTGTCCATTCGAAGTTTGATTTCTTCGTTTTAACATACATAATCATATGCAAGTATGAATTTATGATACAACATATGATTGACGTATTAAATTTGCGTGTAAGGGCCATATGGCCATATTTCTATACTTTGTAATTTTGAATAAACTATCTACGACATATTTTTATGAAACTGATGTTATGGAACCATACAATATATAGTAAAACATGCTATGATGTTATATTTACACATATATTCACATAATCGTTACCCTTTCCAACTACAGAGATTTTAACTGTTAACTCGAAAGCCATTTTTATGAAAAGTTTAATAACGTAAAATAGGAAATGGGTTGAAGAGATTACCCAAAGTGTAGATGAGTAGAGATGAAAACCCCTTTTCAAATACTTCTTTAATCACAGAGTTTCTCACAAAATTCCTCTGAATTCTCTTTGAGTTCTCAAGTTTTTGTTTTTAAAATATAACATACGTGAAATAATAGTAAGTCTGATGCGTATAGGAACTGCTGTGATGGTGGTCAGTTACTTAATAATGGGTTAACTGCTCCCAACTCCCAATAGGGCTCCGTTTGGCTAGCCTTAAAGGCTTATTCCTATTTAATTTAATAAATCTTTTATACTATAGTTTAATAATGTCACGCCCCTTTACACAATAATTCAAATATCTTATGTAATTTAATTTAAATAAAATATAATAATTTCTCATTACTTCACATAGTCATATATTTAATTTTCTCATTTATTAATTATGTCAAATTATTAATTTTCTCATTAATTATTAAATTAATTAAAATAATATTATGCTTATTAAATATTTCTTTTAATTCAATAAACTCACATAATTACATACTTTGAATAATAAAATTCTCCTCATTAATTTAATAAATATAACACATATAATTAAATTAATCTATCACAACTTCATCAATTAATTATTTAATCTAATAATTAAATTATCGATAAATATTTATTTAATTCAATAAATATTCAAATAAAGCTACAAAAATCTTGTTTGTCACACCTTATTTCTTTGTACCGAGAATTATTTCCGATGAAAATTCCCGTGGGAATTATAGAGGGTAAAAAATAAATCAATACTTAATTATAAATACATTCAATTAAATTATTTTAAATATATTAACATATAAAAAATAATAGAAAGTAAAATATATAACATAAAATAATACAATAAAATTAAAAATAATAATATAATATAATATAATATAATTAAGTCTAATTAAATTTTATAATATACTATAACACTAAATAAAATATGAGAAAAATTAAATAAATTATATAATATAATATAATATAATACATTATAAAATAAAATTAATAATAATAATAATAAATTAGAATAACATAAGTTAAATTTAATAAATTTAATTTAATTTAATGAATTTAATTTAATTTAATTTAATAAATTTAATTTAATTTAATAAATTCAATTTAATTTAATAACAAATAAATTTTATAAATTATATAATATAATAAAAAAAGTAAAAAACATTAAAAATAATAACAAATTAGAATACAAATAAATTTAATTTAAAAAAATAAAATAAATTTAATTGAATAAATAAAATAAATTTTATAATATAATACAAAATAAAATAAATTTATTTTATAAATTTTAATTTAATTTAATGAAGTAAATTATATTTACAAAATTATTTAATATAATATAATAAAAAATAAAATAAAATAAAATCCAAAAATAAAATAAAATAATTATCATAAACTGAATAACATTTACTTAGTTTATCATTGGAAAAATAAACTAAGTAGCATTTGCTTAGTTTTCCACATGATTACATTAAAAATATCTCAAAAAAAATCTAATAAAATAAATTAAATATTATAACATAATTTAAATATATTAACCTAAAATAAAATAATAAACTAAGTAGCATTTGTTTATTTTTCTACAATTAAAATAAACTAAATAAGTAAAAAT
This sequence comes from Panax japonicus, assembly GCA_020205505.1. Taxonomy (NCBI): domain Eukaryota; kingdom Viridiplantae; phylum Streptophyta; class Magnoliopsida; order Apiales; family Araliaceae; genus Panax; species Panax japonicus. The sequence goes on from CM035091.1 coordinate 67,617,389, forward strand.
ATCCTAAAAAAATAAAATCAAAGCTAATAAATTAAATTAACATAAATTAAAATAACATAATTAAAATATATTAATATAAAATAAAATATTAAATTAAGTAGCATTTGCTTAGTTTTCCATTGGTAAAATAAATTAAGTAGCATTTGTTTAGTTTGCCACGATCTTCAATAAACTAAGTAGTATTTACTTAGTTTGCCATAATTTTTAATAAAATAATATAAAATAAAATAATATATCATAACATAAAATGAAATAAATTAATTAACTTAATTACATTCCTTAAATTTATGAATTTAAATAATATAATATCATATAATATAATACAAAATAAATAAATAATTTTAAAAAAAATAATGACAATGATTTAATTAAAATAAATAAAAGAGATAACATACACTATCAATAACTCAACTGCAGCATCCTTAAGACCAATTTTGTTCGAATATTTTGTAACCAAATATCAACATTTTCTTGGCAAATATTTTCTCTCACAATCTCTATCGTGAAAGTATAATATGAATTTGCGATCAACCTAATCAGTCGTGAATTTGACTCCACAAAGCAGTATCTTTGAAATATATACAACAAATTAGAGAAAGAGGAAAGTGTGCACTTACTGAAAGATAACTTCACACTTTTTTTAATTAAATTATTGTCATTTGAGTATATTAACATATATATCTTTTAGTATTTTATATAAACGTCTTGATGATATTATATTCTTTGAACAAATAGATTGCGACTTCTCATGCACTATATATTCAAGACTAACACGATAAAGTTTTCCCCTAATACTCTTTGAGAAGTGTAAAAGCTGGTTTGCCCCACCTCTCCACGAAATCGGGAAGTATCCTCGATTTTAAATCCCTAGGCCTTTCAGATGTTACTCATGTTTTTGCAAAATCAACAGCCATAGAGTGAAGTGTTGCCAACTGAAGACATTTTTTGCTCATAGCTTTATGTGCCTCAAGGTCTGCATGTACTAAATGTGCAGTAGTGATTGTACCAAAGGTATCATTGATCAGATAATTAATCAACAAATAACTTTTGAATTTCCTACAAAAACAAACTTATTAGGAAATATATGAGAGACAAATGGAGAGTTTTAGGAAATTCAACAGTTCCCAATAAGTGGTTCCCCATGCATATTGTACTTCCTCTTGAATTCCTGACAAAAGTGGTTCAATGGTGAACCACTTTGCTTAGGAATTCAATAAGAAGTATAATATAGTGAACCATTTATTGGGAACTATTGAAATTCCTGCAACTCTCCTTTGTTTCTCATATTTCCCAATAAGTTTGATTTTGCATGAAATTCAAAAGTTATTTGTTGATTAATTATCTGATCAATGATACCTTGGGTACAATCTCTATTGCACATTTAGTACATTCAGACCGTGGGGCAGATAAAACTATGAGTAAAATCAGTTGACAACCCTTCACTCTATGGCAGTTGATTTTACAAAAACATGAGTAACACCTGAAAGGCATAGGGCTTTAAATCCGAGGATGTTTCCCGATTTCGTGGAGATGTAGGCCACAACTAGTTTACACTACTTAAGGAGTATTTGGGACAAACTTTATCGACGACGACTGACTATCAAGATCGTAATCTTCTTCTTGCACTTGGCGGATGTTGGGTAAAATCTAATTACGCACAACACGCAAGTATACGTGGTCAACAAGTAATAAAGTGAAAGTAGAGTATCGTTCCCACGCGGAATTGTTTTATAAATATCACCAAGTACTAACCCATAACCAACTCAATCTTATTTAAACGAATGAATTTCAATTTATAAATAAACTAATTCTAATTACTACTAGTTAAATTAAGAATACGGAGATTTAAGATCACAACTTCACTTATTGCTTCATTTATATTAACACACTTCTCATCAATTATTTTCTACCCTGAATTGTTAATCAAGAACACTAAAGAAGATAAAACCACCTCTCGATGCATAATACCCACACTCACTTAAATCCACAAATGATAGAATTAAGCAAGACACCCTAATTAACTAATCCACTATATCTCTATGTGAATTACAATTAAAAAGGATTTAACGCAAAAGTTCTCTATAACATTACATATGGCGTTAAGGAATATCTCTATCCTAAACACGAATCATGAATTCCATCTATGCAAAAATCACAAACACATGCTATCATGATAAGATCTAAATCTATACTTCATCTCTCGAGTTCATATAGATTATCACGGTAATTGTTAGCTAGAAAATAAAACAATTAAGTCCAAATCACAATAGATAATCCTCACAATAGAACATAATAATTGACAGCGAAGCATATTAAAATAAACTACACAATAAGATCCATTGTAATCTCAAACAAAGAATAAGTTCATGATTATTGAATTAAAACTAAGAATCCATAATTGAATAATCATTAAAAGATAAAGATAGAAGAAGATAAGAAAATAGAATCTATTGTCTGTAGATTTGAAGCTCCCTCCTTTCTCCTACTTTGAATCTTCACTGGTCTCCAAGTTGCTTCATTCTCCAAAACTCATTAGAACTATAATTTTGATCTAATTTACTCTAATATAATCTAATGGAATCCTCTATCTAGTCTCTAATCTCCGATAATACTTGTGATTCTTCTCCTTTTATAAGTCTCTTTATATGTCTTTAAGTCCTCTTGGAAGTCCTTGTGTCAATCGGATCGATATAATCCTTCTCGGACTCAAATTGGACCAAAATTCACATTTTCTCCCTTTTTCTGGGCATACCCCCGCCCCGACGGGGGTGTAGGCTTGTTTTGGGCCCGCCCCGGCGGGCTAGGAGACTGCTTTGACGCTTACATGCCCACCCCGGCGGCAGTTTTTTGAAGGAAACTTTTATGCTGTGACGTCCTTTGGGAAATCGACCATACCTTTTGATCTGGGAAAATTTATGAGGCCTGCTACCTATCAAATCGAAGATATCGACGAGATCTACAACTTTCATTCTTTACGATTTTAGAAATAACAGATGGATGAAGGTTGAAATTGGGATAGAAGTGACTACTATGCAAATGGCCACCCAAAAAGTGACATTCGACGTCCGTTGGTACAAATGTCATAACTCTTGCATCCAAACTCAGATTGGAATGATTCAAGATGTTCTGAAAAGCTAAGAAGAAGCTCTACAATGTAATCTAAGTTTCAAACCAAGAACATGAAATAAACATAAAAGCCCAAACGATGTCCGAATTGCTTTTCTTTGCGTTTTCATACCAATTCTTTGCGATTTCAACTCCCAAGCATATAATCTACAAAACGAACACAAAATGCATGAAAAGTAATTAAGAAACATGAGATTAAGAAAATAATTCAATTAACAGATACCGGATAGTTAGGTATAAAATCTACTTATCAAATACCCCCAAACTTAAACCTTTGCTTGTCCTCAAGCAAAAACACAAAACAATAATACAATGCAATGTAACTAATCTACATGCCTAAGAATCCAGTAGTAATGACAAAAACAAGTCAATTCAATCGGCCTTAGAAAAATCAAGTAAACACGATAATACATCATATAAAAACTCATCAGTAACTTCTCAATCAATCATCAAATCTTAGAATGTTATCACGAATATAGTGCGTGTGTGCTCCACAACAATGTTAACTAATATAAAATCAAATTTAACACATAACAAGTCTCTTCGAAGGCATCATACAATTTAAACTCAAGAAATCCAAAAATAAGCTAGATCCAACTAAAATTAAACAACCACCAATATCGAGGGTCAACATGGGATACTTATGCTTTATTTTTTTATCTACGGGGCCTTTTTGTTCTTATTTCCCGTTTTATTCAATTTTTTATTATTTTTCTTCTTCTTTTTTATAGTGAGTGCGTTTTACTCTCCATCTCACGCCTGTGTTTATGGGGAGTGCATTTCACGCTTCTTCTCGACCCACCACAGGACTCAATTTATTCAACTGAATACCTTTTCTTCTTTTTTTTTTCATTTCTTAGAAGCTTATATAGCCCACTTTTCCCCCCAAACTTAGGTTCTTATCTAATTCTTCGCCTTCACTGCCTATCCTTGTCAGTCTCTTATTTAAACTAGCATTATCCTTTAGAGTCCGATTATGTATCAATTTAAACTCAATCATTCAACAAGTTGTTTTTACTGTGCTATCCTTATTATACCAGTTTCAAACAGAAAATGACTTAATTCATAACAAGAAATCACATAAAAGCTCTAATAGTCAGTACTATACTTGTCTACCCAATTCTAATCTCATCATTGACCAAAACAAACTGTAAATATCAAACAACTGGACTCATGCAATATGTGCTAAATGATATATAAACATAGTAAACTAACTAATATTTTTTCAATTTTTCAATTTTTTTTATTTCAAGAAACTGAATGCAAAAACTACATGTAACTATATGAAATACAATGTAATTAACTATATGCAATACGACACTAAAATGCCCCCAAACTTAAACTAGACATTGCCCTCAATGGCTAAGATAGGAAAAATTAAAAGAGAGGACTTCCCTGGAAATAAAGTATTTTCCTCCTTGTCTGCTAAATCTGAAGAATAGGTAAGACACATTGGAATAGATCGGGAACCACACTTGAGTTGGACTTGACTAATCTGTTAATATGATAGAAGCAAGCTTGTTAGATCCTAAGACATGCAAGTTTATTAACTAATAATATAAAACCTAATAAAAACAATAAATAAAAATTAAACTTGGGTTGCCTCCCAATAAGCGCTTGATTTATAGTCCTTCAGTCGGACTTTTTCTGGTCAACGTTATCCAATTCCTCTTCGAAAGTTGAGGAATCCTCCATCCATCAGTAGCAAATAATCCGTTGGGAGGTTCCCACTAGCGATGGCCATAGCATCAAAGTCACCTAACATGCTCTGACTAGGTATAATCTCCATGAAGAAGGGAAAATAATTAGGTGCTATCTCCATTGTGTTTGTGATCATATGTGGGCATGGAAGTGTGGCAAACACAATGGGCTCTTCGTCTATCTTCTTTTTCTCGTCCCACCATGGGTTCAATGTTGCACTAGCTCTCATGTCATAAAGAACCTTGCCGACGACATGGCTACCAAGTAGGCATGATTTTGCAAATATAACCGGATCCTTGAATTTTGGTGAAGAAGGCACTTGGGGCATAAATAACATAGGCTCATCATCGTTGGTACCCACAATTAGTTCTTCGCTGACCTTATTTTCATTACCCCCACTTGTCTCCTCTTTTTCAAAATCACGTCTCATTCAGTTGTAGATTTGGCTCGGGCACTTCATCAATCTTGGAATCCTCGTCCTAAAACCAATTATTTTGAGGACAGTTGTTCAAGGCTTTGAACATTTGATCTATCTGATTCTGAAGATTTTGAATTGACCTCGCTTGATTTTGAATTGTCATCTCTTGATTAATCCTCCTCTCCTATTGGTCTGCTATGCCCTTCAATATTACATCCATCGGATTTGGCTTTTCTTCTTGTGTCAACGGAGGTGGACATGAAAATTTCAGTGTGTATGATGGATTTGGAGCGTAGTATTGGTCTTCATAAGTATCGCTCCATGACGAATTTGGGTGATACCCCCAAACTTGATGATAATTTGCATATGTATAAACGTTGAGGTATTCACCACCGTGGTGTCCCGGCCCAAAACTAACGGTGCATTAATGACTCGGGTGATTACCAGCACAATAATTGCAATTAACTGCTATCCTTCAATTACGTTGGGCTACTGACGTCCAACCTCTTCGAAAGTGTCTCAAGTTGCGCTGATAATGCAGAAAATGCATTGAGTCCATCAATCCCCGCTCCCCTTGGTTGAGTCATACTCGAATATGGCCTTTGATAATTGAATCCAACCATGGTACCTGAAAAGAAAGAAAAATAGGAAGAGAATTAAAAAAAAGAAAAAAAAATGTTTAAATTAAGACTAATTTGATTGAAGCTAATATTGGCAAAAATATATTAAACTAATTCCCCGGCAGCGGCGCCAAAAACTTGTTGGGTAAAATCTAATTACGCACAACACGCAAGTATACATGGTCAACAAGTAATAAAGTGAAAGTAGAGTATCGTTCCCACGAGGAATTATTTTATAAAAATCACCAAGTACTAACCCGTAACCAACTCAATCTTATTTAAACGAATGAATTTCAATTTATAAATAAACTAATTCTAATTACTACTAGTTAAATTAAGATTACAGAGATTTAAGATCACAACTTCACTTACTGCTTCATTTAAGTTAACACACATCTTATCAATTATTTTCTACCCTGGATTGTTAATCAAGAACACTAAAGCAGATAAAACCACCTCTCGATGCATAATACCCATACTCACTTAAATCTACAAATGATAGAATTAAGTAAGACACCCTAATTAACTAATCCACTATATCTCTATGTGAATTACAATTAAAAAGGATTTAACGCACAAGTTCTCTATAAGATTACATATGGCGTAAAGGCATATCTCTATCCTAAACACGAATCATGAATTCCATCTATGCAGAAATCACAAACACATGTTATCATGATAAGATCTAAATTTATACTTCATCTCTCGAGTTCATATAGATTATCACGGTAATTGTTAGCTAGTCAATTAAACAATTGAGTCCAAATCACAATAGACAATCCTCACAATAGAACATAATAATTGATAGCGAATCATATTAAAATAAACTACACAATAAGATCCATTGTAATCTCAAACAAAGAATTAGTTCATGATTATTGAATTAAAACTAAGAATCCATAATTGAATAATCATTAAAAGATAAAGATAAAAGAAGATAAGAAGATAGAATCTATTATCTGTAGATTTGAAGCTCCCTCCTTGCTCCTACTTTGAATCTTCAATGGTCTCCAAGTTGCTTCATTCTCCAAAACTCATTAGAACTACGATTTTGATCTAATTTACTCTAATCTAATCTAATGGAATCCTCTATCTAGTCTCTAATCTCCCATAATCCTTGTGATTCTCCTCCTTTTATAAGTCTATTTATATGTCTTTAAGTCCTCTTGCAAGTCCTTGTGTCAATCGGATCAAAATAATCCTTCGCAGACTCAAATTGGACAAAAATTCGCATTTTCTCGCATTTTCTGGGCATACCCCTGCCCCGGCGGGGGTCTAGGCTTGTTTTGAGCCCGCCCCGATGGGCTAGGGGCCTGCTTTGATGCTTGCATGCCCACCCCGGCGGCGGTTTTGTGAAGGAAACTTTTCTGCTGTGACGTCCTTTGGGAAATTAGCCATAACATTTGATCCGGGAAGAGTTACGAGGCCTTCTACTTATCAAATCGAAGATATCGATGAGATATACAACGTTCATTCTTTAAGATTTTAGAAATAACGGACGAATGAAGGTCGAAATTGGGCTGGAAGTGACTGCTATGCAAATGGCCACCCAAAACAGCGACGTTCGACGTCCGTTGGTACAAATGTCATAACTCTTGCTTCCGAACTCCGATTGGAATGATTCAAGATGTTAAGGAAAGCTAAGAAGAAGCTCTACAATGTAATTCAAGTTACAAACCAAGAACATGAAATAAAAATAAAAGCCCAAACGATGTCCGGATTTCTTTTCTTTGCGTTTTTATACCAATTCTTTGCGATTTCAACTCCCAAGCATATAATCTATAAAACGAACACAAAATGCATGAAAAGTAACTAAGAAACATGAGATTAAGCAAATAATTCAAGTAACAGATACCTGATAAGTAGGTATAAAACCTACTTATCAGTGGACATTTGCAGTCTCTGAGTCCCGAGGAGTTAGCTTATGCAGTGGCGAGAGCACCACATCAACAAGATGATCATGACGAGGTAATCTTGTGATTGTTTATCTTATGCATATTGTGTTTATATAGCAGTAATGTTTATATATATAGCAATAATATTGTGTTAGATGAATATACTGAAATGCTGGCGATGCCGAGGAGGCTGCTCACTCTGATCAAGACATCGACGATTTTCATAGCTAGAGCAGCAGCGTCGACGCCCGCTAGATGATCCTTCTCACATCGGGGGTAGTACATATTTTATTCATCTTTTCTTAGTTTTATAGATGATTAATACATGTTTTATTCATCTTTGCTTTAGTTTAGCTTAATTAGAAGCTTTATTTTTTTTTAGTTTTGTTGATGATTGACATATTGTAGTTTAAACCTTGTAATTACATATCATTTTTGTATAACGTATGGAAAACTAGAGTATTTTCATAATTGTTGGAGGTGTAATTCATATTGGACTTGTATGCGAACAAAAGCCAGTTATTACTGTATGTATATGTTGTTGGAAGGTTATTATTATGTTGTATGTGTTGTTGGGAAAATAAATAGGTTTATCGTGACACCCCCAAATCCGGGTACTTCATTCCCGCATGATTTGGTGCTCACTATCCAAATTAATTACTTCTAACTACCCATAATCAAGGATAAAAACATAAATTAAACAACTTCAATAATAATCCTCCCCATTAAAGGGTTACATCATCTTAAAATAAATCACAAGTAATCTAACCTTAAATTATTACACAAGTATGCGGAATACATCACATAAAAAATAAGTTTCACATCATAGATTGTATTAAATAAAATTAAACATGTCTTCATCATTTGGACATCTTGCCCTTGCCTTTTCTAGAAGAGGGCTCATCAACTTTCTCAACCTTAGCTGCAATGTTAAAAGCAAGAGTGAGCAAACAATTGCTCACTAATATAATGATGGTAAAAGCAATAACATAGGGGTAAGCATTGGATACTGAATAATTAAAAACTCGTTCTTCAAGTCAAAATTAGTAAACAAGTTCGAGGTTTATATCTGAGGGTCTTAAGACCATGAACTATGTCCCAAGGTTATTAAGTATTTCTACTTCAACCTTTAACAATCATTAGACTATACAGATATTTATTTTCGTACTTAGGGGGATCAACCCTTTGTACCATGTATTGTGCACAAATATCTAAACGATAACGCGTACATAATCCCCTATATTAGGGTTGTTCATCTCAGTTTGACTTTAGGATTTCTGTACTAAAGAAAGTTTAGTTTGGAATAGCTTAACAGTGATTCTAGAATTTTAGAACACTTATCAATTATGGATTAGTCCAATAAATAAAGATTTATTAGCTATTCAAAGGTTCAACACGATAATATAATAATGAACACTGATGCTTAAGTCAAAGATTGAATATCAACAATATACAATTGAATAGACATTGTGTGTACAAAGTATTACATCCAAAAGAGTTAGAAAACTTATTTGGCACAATGAACCTGGACAGTTTATGCTTTGAGTAGCAAGAAATGAAAGTTAGGAACTTGCTCACAAAAAGATTCAAGTTAACGATATCAAGTTAGGAATATAAAACTTGCTCAAGGTAAAAGAATTAGAATACAAGAGTTTGCATAATGAAAAATTGAGGTTAGAGAACTTGCCTCATGTGTAAGCTACCCAAGTATAACAAACGTTCGCCAAATACCCTACATATACCATTAGAACCACAATACCAATTAGTTATATTAATGCCAACTTCATTGGTTTACTTTTCGTTTTAGTCACGTCTGTAATCTTTAACTTAAAATCTGACTATCCCAATCATTCACGTACCATGAACCTGAACTCCCAATTATATTATAGTACACAACATGGTGATTGCAAAACAACTCTAATTCTCATGACATCACATTACAGACTTTCACAACTTATTAATTCATAACCTATAGTTTCAACTTTGTGATTATAATATGATATTATGTCTTATAACATGTTTTAGGTTTCTCTACAATCATTAAAATAAGTTAGGTTAACATTCCCCAAACTCTACTGTTAACAGTTCATTACTGGGTCTACTTGACCACTAGCGCGGCCACGCCCTAACTACTCTTGGATCCAGCACGCCCGCGCCCAAAAGCAGCGCGACAGCGTTCGACTCCAGATTTAGTTTTCCAGAGAAACGAACTTAGACTCTGTTCTATATCAAAAATTCAATATCCTCACCCAACTCCAAATTAACCAAACTAAGATGTTTATAAACTTTATAAATTCAAGACCAATTATTTATAAAGAAATTCTAACATCACAAACAACTTGTCAACCAATTTAAGGACTCAAATTCCAAGTTCATACCAATTTTCATGTTTTATCATATATAGCGAAAATCAGTCACCACTACTTCGATTCTCAACCATTTTGATTTGTTCAAATTACATTATTTTTGTATCACATAGTTCTACCATAAACAACCATTAATCTACAATTTACAACATAAATTCATAGCTAATTTTAATTCTAAAATAACTATAATACACATATTACAACCAAAACTCAAATTCCTCTTCTTCAACATATTTACACGAATTTTGATTACTTCAACATCATTTAACAAATTATTAACCGAATTTTTCCTTTTTTCCAAGAAAACTCAAGAACACAAAACATGATTTTCATAAATTTTGACCTCTGAAAATTGTTTCTAAATGATAACCAATGGATTACAATAACTAATTAACACATATCCTCCAAATTCTCACAAATTAGCCATTGATACTCTAGAAACATACAACTGAAAATATGAATTTAGATTATACCTTGAATTTCTTGTTAGCAAGATGATAAAATAGCTTGACAAAACCTTCTTCCTCTCCTAACCCTTATCAATTTACAAAGAATGCTCTCAGTTTCCTCTCTTGTTCTCTCTCAATTTCTCTCTAACACTCTGTGTTTCTTAGCCTTAGGAATAATACCCAAAACAAAATAAACTGATGCACATATAACCACGTACTCATCAGTTAAAAAAAACCTAATAGGCTTAACAATTATAATATGCCAAAGGCCACAAGGCCATGTTTGGTTACACCTTAATATGATTCTTATGTCACACAATTATATAAACTAATTCAATTAAATCAATAACTCAAATTAACACTTGTCATATAAATATAATTTTCATTATAGATTATAATTTTATTTAAAAAAATAATAAATCTCTAATTTAATTATTAAATCAAATTAGAACTACACCATGATTATTTAATAATTGATTTAATTTAATTATCTCATTAAATTAAATCTGCAAATCATAAAATTATCATTCATTAATTTAATTATTATAACACATTTTTAACTAAATTATTACATCACAATTTCATCAATTATTTATTTATCTCAATAAATAAATAAATTAAAATATTTATTTAATTTAATAAATATTTTTAAATTACATAAAAATTCTCGTTCGTTACATCTTCTCTCCCTAAAAGGATTCTGTCCTCAGAATCACAATTCAATAAATTCATTTGTTACATTTTCTTCCCTCCTTAACAAGATTTTGTCCCCAGAACTGCTATACAAAATTAAGTAAATAACTAAGGATAATTTTTCATCATAACATCTTCAAGTTCCTACGTAACTTCTTTAGCATTGTGGTTTCTCCAGATTACCTTAACAGAAGGTATCACTTTATTCCTTAGGACTTGCTCTTTTCTATCAATAATCTGAACATGAACTTCTTCATAAGACAGATCTTTTTTAAACAGTAATAGTTCATATTCTATATAATATTTATAATCGGACTTATATGGTCTTAATACCAAAACATGAAACATGTTATGAATATGTTCCAGTTCCGGAGGTAGAGCTACCTCATACGCCACTTCACCTACTCTTCGTAGCACTTCAAAAGGTCCTATAAACCTAGGGCTTAGTTTTCCCTTTTTAACAAACCGAATTTTCCCTTTCTAGGGAGACACTTTCAAGAAAACAAAACTACCAACATCAAATTCCCGAATTTGTCGGTGTTAATCGGCATACTTCTTCTGCCTATCCTGTGCAGCTATCAATCTTGCCCGAATTACCTTGATGATCTCGACAGTTTGTTGCACCAATTCTGGACCTAACATCTGACGTTCACCTACTTCATCTTAGCAAAACGGAGTTTTGCATTTCCTGCCGTACAACGCTTCGTAAGACGACATGCTAATACTCGCGTGATAACTGTTATTATAGGCAATTCAACCAACGGTAGATAGTCATCCCAACTCCCTTTAAAATTCGTAATACATTCTCTGAGAATATCCTCCAATATCTGGATTGTCCTCTCACTTTATCCATCGGTTTGAGGATGATATGTTGTGCACATTCTCAACCGCGTCCCCAAGCATTCCTGTAGTCATTTCTAGAAATTTGATGTGAATAGTGGATCTCTATCTGATATAATGGACACCAGGTCTTGAAACAATTTCCTTCACGTACAGTTTTACTAACCGATCTAGGTTAAATCTAATCTTGATTGAAAAAAAGTGTGCCGACTTTGTCAATCGATTGAGAATCACCCAGATTGCATCGTAACCTTGCTGAGTCATTGGAAGACCTATCACAAAATCCATTGTGATATGCTCCCATTTCCATTCAGGCATCTCTAACGATTGCAACAACCCGCTTGGCCTTTGATGTTTAGCTTTAACTTTCTGACAGTTTAAGCATTTCACCACACATTCAACAACATCCTTTTTCATATTTGACGATCAGAAATGATGTTCCTAGATCTTGGTGCATTTTCTTAGTTGCAGGGTGAATAGAATATCGTGAGTTATGAGCCTCACTCAAAATTTCCTCTTTAATCTGCGGTACTGGCGGTACCCAAATTCTCCCTTCAAATTGAAGTAATCCTTCTGAATCAATTTTAAATTTGTCTTCCTCACCTTTAGACACTTTTCTTTTTATATTTTCATAATCTTCATCCTGAAGTTGTGCATTCTTTACCTTATCCACCAACATTGAACTGCTTCTAATCTAGAACAATTTTTCATCTGATTTTGTTGGATATTTAATTTCCAACTCCATCTTTGCCATTTCTTCTATAAGTTTTTCCTGAGCAGTCAACGTCATTAATTTCTCCCTACCCTTTCTACTTAAGGCATCGACAACAACATTCTCCTTTCCAGGATGATAGAGAATCTCGGAGTCGTAGTCTTTAATCAACTCCAACCATCTTCTCTGCCACATATTCAAATCTTTCTGTGTAAAGATATACTTCAGACTTTTATGGTCTATATATATCTCACACCTCTCTCCATAAAGATAGTGCCTCCAAATCTTCAGAACAAACACTACCGCAGCTAACTCCAAGTCATGAGTCAGATATCTTTTCTCGTAATATTTCAATTAACGCGACGCATATACAATAACTCTGCCATTCTGCATGAGCACACGACCTAGTCCTTTATGTGATGCGTCACTATACGCCACAAAATTCCCTATATCATAAGGGAATGATAACACAGGTGCTGAACTCAATCTTTTCTTTAATTTTTGAAAACTTTCCTCACACTTCTCTGTCCAAATAAACTTAACTGCCTTCCTAGTTAAATTCATCAACGGAGTTGTGACCTTAGAAAAGTCTTGAAAAAAATGCCTATAGTAACCTGCCAAACCCTATAAACTTCTTACTTCTGACGGTGTCTTCGGCTGATCCTAATTTATTACAGCTTCAACTTTCGATGGATCTACTAAGATTCCATCCTTATCAATAACGTGCCTAAGAAATTGCACACGTTCTAGCCAAAACTCATATTTCGAGAATTTAGCATACAACTTCTCTCTCCTTAATACCTCCAACGTCACCCTTAAGTGTTCAACGTGTTCCTCCTTGGTTTTAGAATACACCAATATATCAACAATAAACACTACTACAAATTTGTCTAAGAATGGTTTAAACACCATGTTCATCAAATCCATGAACGTTGCAGGTGCATTGGTTAAACCAAATGACATAAACAGAAAATCGTAATGACCATACCGAGTTCTGAATGCCATTTTTGGTACATCCTCCTTCCTTACCTTCAACTGATGATATCCACTTCTTAAGTTTATTTTCGAAAAGTACCTCGCTCCCTTTAGTTGATCAAACAAGTCATTAATTCATGGTAACAGATATTTATTTTTAATCGTGACCTTATTCAATTCCCTGTAATCAATGCAGAGCTGCATCGATCCATCTTTCTTCTTAACAAACAACACCGACGCTCCCCACGGCGACACACTCAGCTGGATATACTTTTTATCTAATAATTCTTTCAAATGTACCATCAACTCTTTCATCTCTACTGGGGACATTCTATATGGGGCTTTAGATATTGGAGCCATTCTTGGTGCTAAATCAATCACGAACTCAATCTCTCAATCTGGCCGAAGTCCAAGAAAATTGTCTGGAAATACGTCTGCAAAATCTCTAATGACCGGTATCTCTTCTAACTTCGCACTCTTCTTCTGTGTATCGACTATGTAGAATTAGTATCATACACATCCTTTTCTCAATAACTTCTTGGCTTGCATCACTATCAAACAACTTCCTTGTCGAGGTGACTTGCTATCATAAAACACCACCTTTGACGGAGTCATAAGGTTAACACATTTCTTTTGGCAATCAATTAATGCCCCGTAATTGAATAACCAATCCATTCCCAATATGACATCGAATTTCCCAAGTTTAATTGATATCAAATCCACCACCATCTCGTAACCCTTTATAACCACTCTATAATTCTTGTATATAAACCTAACAGTAATCACTTCCCTATTCGGAATCTCTATGCTTAAAGGGAAATCTAATTCTTCTTGAGGTAAATCTAAATTCCTAGCAAAATCATCGGATATAAATGAACAAGTAGCAGCCGAATGAAATAACACATAAACATTAATACCATTGATCGGAATGATACATGATACCACATCTTGATTGCACAACATCTTGCACGATCATATTGAAAGTTTTGGCAGTGGGTTAACTTAATTGCACTGGCCCAATGATAGTTAAAGTACCACCACTATTGTTTCCTTTTCCTCCACTTGCACCTCCCGTTGTCTTCCTAGGTAAATCACGAGCCATATGATCCTTTGACCCGCAGGTGAAACAAGTTCCCTTTTTTGGGCTAAAATAATTTGGTGAAATGTGACCCTCCTTGAATGTTTAAAGTTTAACTTTAAACATGCCAAGATTAAAGCTTAACACATAACATTTCAATAAACTTCTACATTTTATTCATTCATAGTTTACAGAACATAGTAAGGATAACATCTCTGCTATCAACATCAACTTTCCTAAACTTGACAAGTTTCAGGATTACATATTCATCTTACCCCATTATTTATTTCAAAATAAGGGATTTACAATTTATTTAATCACATATTATTATTATTCTTCCCATCTTGGCATATTAAGACGTCGAGAGGCTTCTCTATGCTCTTCCTCCATAATACGATACATCGTCCTACGATCCATCATGTACCATGGAAAGTCTTCAAATTGAGCTGGGTAATAAAAGACTCAATCCTGGGCCCTATTAATCGCAGAATGAAAAGCATAATCCATTTCATTCATCTTAGCCTTCTTTGTCTGAACCTTGGCTTCAGCACGATCTACAAGCTGAGTAGCCTTCATCCAAGCGTCCTCTGCTCTCGCACGCTTATCTTACTCCTCCTTCAAGTCATCTTTTAGCTTTTCAACTTCAGTCTTCATCTTCTCATTCTCAGCCAATAGTTACTCTTGATGTCCCTCTGTGTGAACTAGGTTCCATTTTGTGTTCCCTAGTCGTGATTTGAGTTTCTGAATCTCCACATCCTTCTGCTCTATAGTAGCCTGACGCATGTCAGCCAACTCCTTCAGCTCCTCAATCTTATCCTATAATTTTATATTTCTGTCATCCAGCTCATCATACATCTCAGCTGATATGGAGTTTGGTGGAAACTCCACATGATCCTCTTCCTTATCCTCCTCCTTAGGATCAGACATAGGCTCATCCTCATGTCCTTCCTCATCAATCAACAGAGAAGGCTCCCTCTGAATCAACTTCTCCTGAACAACATGGACGTCTCGTGGTTCCTCATCACTAGGCAACTAATGTATTTCTTCCTTAACTTGACTGGATCCTTCAACGTTAGACATCCTGACAACAAAATAGTTTTAAGTTTTATTTTTTATGTGACACTCTTCGATACTCGCGAGTACATAAGTTATTAACATATAGCACATAAAGTCTTTTATTATTTTATTTTATCTTCAATGAATTTCTTAATTCATTCCTTAGAACTCGATAAGAGTTTATCACCTCTATGTTTTCTGTCTTCTTAAAAGTTACTTCCTAAGGTTTCCCCCACCTAAGGTTCATAACCTAAGGCTCTGATACCAACCTGTGACACCCCCAAATCTGGGTACTTCATTCCCGCAGGATTTGGTGCTCACTATCCAAATTAATTACTTCTAACTACCCATAATCAAGGATAAAAACATAAATTAAACAACTTAAATAATAATCCTCCCCATTAAAGGGTTACATCATCTTAAAATAAATCACAGGTAATCTAACCTTAAATTATTACACAAATCTGCGGAATACATCACATAAAAAAAATAAGTTTCACATCATAGATTGTATTTAATAAAATTAAACATGTCTTCATTATTTGGACATCTTGCCCTTGCCTTTTCTAGAAGAGGGCTCATCAACTTTCTCAACCTTAGCTGTAATGTTAAATAAAAGAGGGAACAAATAATTGCTCAATAATATAATGATGGTAAAAGCAATAACATAGGGCTAAACAATGGATACTGAATAATTAAAAACTTGTTCTTCAAGTCAAAATTAGTAAACAAGTAAGATGTTTATATCTGAGGGTCTTAAGACCATGAACTATGTCCCAAGGTGATTAAGTATTTCTACTTCAACCTTTAACAATCATTAGACTATACAGACATTTACTTTCGTACTTAGGGGGATCATCCCTTTGTACCATGTATTGTGCACAAACATCTAAACGCTAACGCGTACATAATCCCCTATATTAGGGTTATTCATCTCAGTTTGACTTAAGGATTTCTGCACTAAAGAAAGTTTAGTTTGGAATAGCTTAACAGTGATTCTAGAATTTTAGAACACTCATGATTTATGGATTAGTCCAATCAATAATGATTTATTAGCTATTCAAAGGTCCAACACGATAATATAATATTGAACAGCGATGCTTAAGTCAAAGATTGAATATCAGCAATATACAATTGAATAGACATTGTATGTACAAAGTATTACATCCAAAAGAATTAGAAAACTTATTTGGGACAATGAACCTTAACAGTTAATTCATAACCTATAGTTTCAAATTTGTGATTACAATATGTTATTATGTCTTATAACAGGTTTTAGGTTTCTATACAATCATTAAAATAAGTTAGGTTAACATTCCCCAAACTATACTGTTAACAGTTCATTACTGGGTTTACTTGACCACTAGCACGGCCGCACCCTAACTACTCTTGGATCCAGCGCGCCCGCGCCGCGCCCAAAAGCAGCGCGGCAGCACGGCAGCGCTCGACTCCAGATTTAGTTTTCTAGAGAAACGAACTCAGACTCTGTTATATACCAAAAATTCCAATTTCCTCACCCAACTCCAAATTAACCAAACCAAGATGTTTATAAACTTTATTAATTCAAGACCAATTATTTATAAAGAAATTCTAACATCACAAATAACTTTACAACCAATTTAATGACTCAAATTCCAAGTTCATACCAATTTTCATGTTTTATCATATATCGACGTCGGGATTTTTGGATGTTCTTTGGTGTTCTCGTTTTAGGTGAGATTTGTTTGAAAAAATAAGTGAAAAAGGTACGACATGTATGATGTCGATGATGGGACTGTTAAGAATCGCCGGTTGGTTTTTTAAATGGTTGTACCAATACAACTGATAAAAGGTTTGCACATTGACCCAGTGACGACACTGATATACGGGTCGGCGAAACCGAGATTCATTTAGGGTCCGGGGACTTGGTTATACGGGGGGAAGGTGTTAGGCACCCCCCGACATCCGTGTTAGCACGGTGACCGCCTCTTTTTAAGAAACTATTATCTGAGTGTGTGTGTGTATGGGTCAATGTGCTGTTATATGGAAGTTATGCAAGGCCTCGTTCGAACCTATATACACAGGGTTTGAATTTATGTAAAAATTCAATTTTTAGCAAGATATGGCAGTGATGTTTTATAAAAGAGGTTTGTTAAATCCTGATGCTCAATAGGAATTGAGACCTTTTACACTCCCATTTTTATTAAGTGATCGACTTGATTGATTTTATTTGACAGATGTGAGGCATCCGTATGAAAATAATATATATAAATAATGCCAACTTCCTCGTGGGTATGGAAACCATCTGAGGAAATTCAGACATTGCAGAATAATTTACAAGCTGCTTACAGCTGAAAGTGTCCATCACGGGAACCGAATCTAGATTCAATGGGATGAATCTGTGATCACATGATTCCTAGCCTCACAAGATACTGCAGTTTATATGAAAGTAGTAAGCATGTATATATATATATAAAAGCTGTAAATATATATATATATATATATACAGACATGATCACCAACCACGAAACACCTCCATGGGGGATCAAAAATATAAATAAAGCTGTTAAAACGGTCAACTGCCACGAAGTAAACTCCAGGCAGGACGAAACGTAAAGAAAGTTGTAAAAGCGATCAACCACCACGAAATAAACTACAGATGGGATATATATATATATATATATATATATATATATATATATATATATATATATATATATATAAAAGCGAGTAAATGCACCAGACCGAAGTCTAGGCTCATCGAACAAATTTTGACACACACTTAATATATATAAATCTAAATATATATATTAAAGCAAGCAAACGCTCCAGACCGAAGTCTAGGCTCAATTGAGGCATAACTCGATAATGTTAGTCAATATATATATATATATATATATATATATACAGACTAGAATGAAACCACGGACCGAAATCTGGGCAAAAGCAAGTAACACGACTCTCAACGTGTAGAAGGGTGTGTGCACAGATGACGAGAAAGACTCTAAAGTGTTTGAGAAGGCTTACAGCTGACTGCTAAAAAAGGCTTTTATATCTTTAGAGTGGGTAAACATTGGCTTTTGTGGGTACAAAAGAGGCTATATATGAGTTCACAGTTGTTTAAAAGTGGGAAAATACACTGTAGGGCGAGTGCAGAGCGAATCGTGCAGGGTTTCCCCGTCTTTTTCTCTTAGAAAATTAGCACCCCAAGCCCTCTATTTATAGAGGGAGGAGCCGCAGGTCTACCTGCGGCACCTAGTAGCAGGTGTACCTGCGGCTGCCCAGGGTGCCCCGGCCAGTGTGGGTCCCGCCTTGTCTAAGTACGTATGCGCAGTTCGCTCGGTCGCTCATAACTTTCAATCCGGGAGTCCGATGGAAGCGTGCCATACCATTCTAGAAAGCTCTTTCCGAGAACTACACAATGACATTTAATGTGAACTTTTTTGATTTCAAGAAGATGGGTCCATGACCGAAATGGCATTCTTGGGTTTTCGTCAGGCAATCAGGTGAGCCGTTTTGTGTAGTTTACGCTTCAGAGTTAAGATATCGCTCTTGTGGGACTTCCTTTGAAGTATTTTGAGTTAAAATGAGTGTATTTGATTTGAAGTGAAGTTGAGTTGGTAAAATGACCATTTTGCCCCTCCCGGGGTTATCTCTGGTTTTCGCACAGTTGTAGCAGTCGTTTCTCAGGTTTATCTTTGAGGTTGGCTTGCTGTTGACTTTGACTATCCTCAGGGTCATCTCTGAGGTTGGCTTGACCTCCTGGGGCTATCTCCAGGCTTTGATCTTGATCTCATGGGGCTATCTTCGGGGTTGAAACTGATTTTCCCTGGGTTATCTCCGGGGTTGGAATTGATGTTGTGATCCTCCAGGGTTATCTCTGGAGTGTAAAGAAGTTATTTTTGTCCTCCTGCATAGTTAGTAACAGGAAAGAGGAATTTCGAGTGTCTACAGATGCCCCTCTTTATCATGTTCATGCAATGCAATGGAATGGACATGATAAAGATTAGTAGACACTTGAAACATGACTAGGTATTTTCAATGGTGCAAATCACAATGTAGTGAATGTTTATGATGAATATGAAAATGTTTTCGCAAATCGTAGTTCGCAAATCGTACATCGCATTTCGCACATCGCACATCGCTTTTCGTATTTGGCCAAATCGCACTTCGCAACTCGCACATCGCATTTCGCATATCGCATTCCGTATATCGCATCGCAAATCGCATATCGTATATCGTAAAATCGCAAATAACAATATAATGAATATTGTGATGAATGTTAAAATGTATTCGCAAATCGCTTAACCTTTTACCAATCATTGTTGCTGCAGATGCTGGTGTTGACTCCAATGGTTTGGTATTTAATCGCTGATGCTTGTTTGGTGAAGATAAGTTAAGATATTTTCCATATCTCTGATGGGGACGACGCTCCGAAATCACCAGACCCTCCCGATATATTCGTGGGTAGTTTGCAACGGTGCCTATCCTGCCGATCGCCAAACTTTTCCGGTTCCCACTCGAACGGTGGTATACGAAGCTTTCATCGCTGAACTGTGTTGATGTCGTGCTGTATTGATGGCAATGGTTTATGATACCAGATCTTTCAATACCTTCATTGAAGTAATATTCCACGGATTACTTCACTAGACTTCGCCTGATGTTATGTTAGATTGATGACAACCACCCGATGTCTCACCCCTCTTGAGGTGATTTGGAGTTTCATTTCGCTGTTGGGTACTTGTGCTCCATTTCCTTAAGCGTTTGATTCGCAACCCGGCTGAACTGATGACTTGAATGTCGCTGAAATCCCTGGAGGGTGTAATTCATTCTTTCGCTACCCAGATTTGAACGTCGGTGTAGAGGCCTTTGCTTGTGAGGACTTAACGCATGTTGATGGTGTAGATTTCATTCGCTAGGCCTTTCGTTGTTAACCTTCTGCTTCTGAGTTAAGAATTTTTTTGAGAAGTTTCCCCTTCTTTCGTAGGGACACGCTTATGTCGCTATGATTTCTTTCAGGAGTTCACCCTTTTCTTTTTGATGAGAAGCTTGATCTCGCCTTAAACTCCTTTCATTTCTTGGAATTGGAAAAATGCCCCAGTCCTTTCGCATGTTGATGCTGAGGGTTCATATGAAAAACTCTCTTTGTTGATGAAGTCGTGAGTGAATAATATCTGAATCACCATTGAGATGATGATGGACCGTGCTGATGGCGCTAACTGGTGCATTTTCCATTTTAGGATGATTGATAAATGCCCCAGTGTTGAGTTGTCGCTGCTTCCGAGATTTCCCCCAATCTTGTTGTAAGGGATCCACTATCCGGTTGTCGCTAATTTTGAAATTGCCCCAGCCTCGCTTGTTATCTGGGATAGTTGCTTTGATAGATGAGCTAATAAGACGCCGAGATTGCAAGAGGCTTTTACATCTGTACCATCTGGTGAACAGGTAGTGGATGTGGGCTTTGATGTTGACAACTCTTTCTCATAAAGATGTCACTTTGTTAGAGAGATGATGCTCTAACTCATACAGATATCGTTGTTGCTGAGCGGGATGATGTTATATCCACCCGAGATATCGCATGTAGTTGGCAGTAGATCTGTTGGCTCGTGTAGAAACCCTTGGGTAGGAGATCATAGTGTTACCTCCTTCGTCTGAGAGGGAATTCATGTTGGACTTTATAGCCCGCATATACACTAATTTGTAGATGGGCTTGTATTTTCCTGCACAGACTAGCTTAGCCATTTTGTCATGTACAGTACACATTGTATATATCAAACAGTATTATATATGGTAGGGAAATATATGTTGATTCACTTTCCTTTTAGTTATGCCTTGCTACTTGCTTGATATTCGTTTGTTTCTCCAGGACTTTGTGATCTAGATGTATTCTGAACTCCTCCTTGATGGATGGACAGTGAGATGTCTCAGGATTTTCAGAATGGATCGTCGATCTGTGTGTATTCCCTACCATCTTTGGTGACTTAGGACTTGTTTCTGTATGTGGTTATGGATAAGAGTATGTTTGTTTTTATTTTTCTGTGGTGAGACCAGACCATATAACATGGCTGCCTACGTACTCCCGTGTATTGGGGAGATCAGGTCGACGTAGTTCGCCCTTCAAGGCGAGTTGAAAAATGTGATACCATGAGCAGGTCAGACTGCGGGGAAGAGAAAATTTGATCCTAGGTTGAGGATAAACTGAAAGTGTGAAAAGTTTGATCCCATTATGGGCAGCCAAACTGCAAACGTAAGAGGTTTAATTTACGGTGAGATGACCTAAGTGGTATGATCGTAGTGAAGCCAGGCTGATGGCTTGAAAGGATGTTTCCCTGAGGGGAAAAGTGTGGAAGAGTTGTATGTGGTAAAGGGTTAAAGAACCGGAATGACTGGTAATCTGATAATCCAAAACCAGGATGTTCGCTTGATGGTAACCTTAGACATAGTACCCTTTCACGGTGTTCGATTTGATAAGTTGTGGAAATTCAACGTCGTCCATTTCCTGTAATCTGAAAACGCCTCCTGTTAATACTTCCTTGACAACAAACGGGCCTTCCCAGTTCGAGGAGAATTTTCTTTTAGACTGTGCTTGGTTATCAATGATCTTCTTCAAAACAAAGTCGTGTTGTTTGAACTGCCGTAGTCAGACTTTTCTGTTGTAGGATCTTCTTTATAAGTAAAAGGCCGCTTATTTGTGGGCAACATACTTTCCCATGGATTTCATCCATAGCCTCTGAGCGTGGTCCTCGTCCAAACATCTGACGAGACATCGTTCTGCATCTCTTTTCGTATAGTGCATCTCTGCTCAGGTTGAATTTTATATCAAGTTAATGGATCTGCCTTTTCTCAGTTGGGCTCGCCTCCGCTGGAGTAGATCCATCTCGTAAGTACTGCTTGATGTGTTGATACTAATGATGTTAGGTGGGAGGTAGGTCATCTAATACTTTTCAATGGAATTCCCATAGGCTGGAGCTTTTTGTTGCGCAAATGTGAGGGTTGACATGTCTTCCTTGTCATATATATTGACCAAGGAGGTCTAGGTTGCTAGAGCATCCACAAAATCATTCCTATTCCGATGAATGTGGAGGAAGGATTTTTCTTCAAACTCTGAAGCCATCTGTAGAACCTGCCGATGGTAAGGCAGCAATTGTAGAACCTGTTGAAGAGATTTTTCTTTTTTCTTTTTTTTTCTTTTTTTTTTCTATTAGATCGTGGAAAAGAGTCATATGGCTCACTGATAGGTAGCTCTGGCATTGATGAGGCCGAATGACAATCGTCTGTAGCAAAGGGCTCCCCAAGGCATGATGAATGAAGTTTTCTCATGATCATCTTCAGCAACCATGATTTGATGGTACCCCACGGAACAATCAGCAAAGGAGTACATGTCGTATCGAGCTGTATTTTCAATGAGTATGTTGGATGAACGACACGTGAAAGCTATCTTTGAGGCAAGCTTTATTCAAATCTCTGTAATCCACACAAACTCGCACCTCCTTTCCCGGTTTCGGCACGGGGACTATGTTGGATAGCCATTTAGGGTATGTTGACATCATGATGATGCCGGCTTGAAATTGTTTCACAATTTCTTCTTTAACTTTTAACTTCCACTCAGGTTTCAATCGCTTGAGCTTCTGCCTGAGTGGCTTGAATCCCCCTTTGATGGGAAGGTGATGAATGATAATGTCAGTGGATAAACAAACATGTCTTCGTGAGACCATGCAAACACATCCTGGAATAGGGTCAATAGAGTAACCATATCATACCTTTGGTTTGGAGTAAGGTTCGTACTAATCTGGACTTGTTTAGGGTTTTCTAAGGTTCTGAGGTTTGAAAGAGGTGGTTTGATTAAGATTTGGCTTGTGTTTGTCTTCGACCCATTCTTTGATCTCTTGAGGTATCTCATAGTCATCTTGTATTTCCATCAAGTCTGAGTCCAACTTTACATCAAAGTTACAGCCCTTGTGGAGAAAAGGCACCTCATCAGCAAGTACATGCACATCTAAATTTAGAGTCCTGAAATAAAATATGCTTTCACTTAGTATATAACACTGTTCAATTACACAAAGTGTTAGCCTGTAATGACAAAAGTAACTGCTAATACTGTACAGAAAAAGTAAGCAGTTATTACTTTCTACAAGGTAGAGAGAGTTTCTTCCCTTTTTACCCTCGTCGGCAAATGCAAGGAGTGCTGCTTCAATTGTTGAGGGAAAAGTTTTGGTGGACTGCAGTGATGGAGGGGCTCTCATCAACCTCCTTCTCCCGAATGATGACCATTACGTCTGGGCAATCATCGTCTGGGGTGTAAGTGTTTGAGAAGTGTTTGTTTTGGTTTTTATTTGGTTTGACCGCACCATTAATGGCTGCCTACGTACTCCTATTTAAGAGGAGATCAGGTCTTTCATAGTTCAGGCTTTGGTTTGAAAAGGTTCAAAGGGGTAAGTGGTGAGAAGAGTGTAGAGATGTTTTTTTCTTTTTTATTTATTTACATGCATGGAAAATAAAAGGCATACTACGAAGAAACTGATACCGTTCCAACATTTTCTAGAACTCACAACTTCATCCCCTGGATCTTCATCTTCTCGGCTAGTTGAGGCCTGATATTCCAGTTGTCAGTGGTTATGTCGCCTTCAGTGCTCGTGATAGAGGTTACCCCTTGATTCTGAATGTCTTCGCTTGTGGCCATAACTTGATCGCTCCCTGATTCAGTACATTCCTCAGGGACGCTTGAAATGGACATATTATAAAAAGGGATGAACTCTGGATTCTTTAATGGGTTGGATTTCCCAACAATCTCACCACCTTTTTCTTCATCTATTCCTACGCCTTCTTCATGGGTTTCAAAGGATTCAACCATGAAATCTCCCTCGAACCGTTATTGCATTTCTTGCAAAGAACTTTCCTTTTTGGTTTTTTCTTCCTTGGAAAGGATTAGTATTTCCTCCGTATCATCCAAGGTGATAAGATCAGGAACGTGGTTGATATCTTGGAACCAAAGGACGTTTGATGTTGGTGGGGGAATTTCCTTTGGGGATGCCTTTGTCTCTTCTGTCATTTCTTGCATTAGGATCAGTCCACCTTGTGTTCTGGAAGAATTGTCGCTCATCGCCTTCAGCTCATTTGAACTGCCTGTCTCGAATGGACATCTTAAGCTTTTTATTTCCTTTTCGCCTTTTTTTGTCATGGGAAATTCTATATCCAGCTCTCCATTTTCAATGAGATCCTGGATTTTATGTCGCAAAGACCAGCATTCTTCAGTCGTATACCCAAGTGAGTTAGAATGGTAGAGACATATCTTGGTGGAATCATAACTCTTTATCTTGGGTTTTATAGGAGGCAGCAACTTAGTAATCCTTCCTTCGCTTATCAGAAAGTGTAAAATTTCTTCTTTGGATTTGCTCAAAGGGGTGAATTTTCGGACTCTTTTAGAGGTTATTTGATCTTTCATCTTTGAGAATTCGCATTCCCTCGATCAATTTTTCCGCTGGCGAGATCTCCTAGCAATTTTATCATCCCTATTTTCTTGTATTTTCAGCCTGTTTTGATCTTCTTCATTTAGCTGGCTCATTGTGGAGTCCTTTTTCTCTTGGCTTTCTGATAGTTAAGTGAAAAATTGCCTTGTTTCCTGATGTTGCGCACTTTCAGCTTAGCCAACAGGTTTACTTGATTCTGGATCGCATCCAATTTTTGCATTACTGGCATACCATCCTCTGAGTTTTCCCACTCTAGGACATTTGTTATGTGCTTTTGGGGGTATTCCTCCATCCTTTGTATGTACTTACGAATTGGATATATTTCAGCGCTTTTTGACCTGATTATGTTTACTTCATCCGTATCATGTCGCAACGGAAGGTTGGTGTTGACATTTTGTTGGTCAGGTTGTTCGACCACAATACTGCCACTTTCGATCAGATTTTGAATCTTATGTTTTAAGAACCAACAATCCTGTGTATCGTGTCCTGGAGACCCTGAGTGGTAAGCACATCTCTAGCTTAGATTGTATCTTTTGCTCCCTAGTTCCAGAGGTGGAGCTAGTTCGGTAATTTTCTTGTGATCCATTAATATCGCCAATACATGTTCAAGGGAATCGCCCAGTGGAGTGAATACCCGATTTTCCGTTCTTTCAAATTTTCTTTTCCTGTCTGGATATTAGTTGAATGTAGTCTGTTGTTGAGATGGAAGATTATCTTGCATCTTCCAAATGGGGTTACTGTAGTTTGGCCTCGTAGCTTACCCTTGTACAACAAGGGATACATCTTCATTGCCTTTATCGGGTACCCCCTTGGGATCGCTCGCATACTTGCCAGTTTGTATATGCTTGGCGACTGCTTCCAAGGTAGTGAAGTCTTTGATCTTGCCTGCCTTCAGGCCCATCTCTACCATTTTGCCGTGTTTGATCATTTCTGCAAATGGCTTTCCTATGCCTGCTAGGATCCTCTCATAGTAAGGAGCCTCTTGGATATCAATAAATGTCATTACCATCTCAGCTTCTGTCACTGATGGAATAACTTGTGCTGCTAGATGTCTCTTCCTTTGGGCATATTCTCGGAAAGATTCAGTACTTTACTTTTTCACTTTAGTTAGTTGATATCGATCTGGTGCCATTTGTGACTGAAAACTGTACTGATTTAGAAAGGCGTGGGCCAATTCTTCCCAGTTGTGGATTTTGGCATTGTCAAGTCGGGCATACCAGGCTTTAGATTCTCCAGTGAGACTCTTTTGAAAAAGTTGTATTCTGAGGCTTTCATTTTTAGCATAAGACCCCAGTTCGCCAATGTACACTTTTAGGTGAGTATAGGGATCTCCTGCCCCATTGTACTTTTTAAACTCTGGGACTTTGAATTTGGTAGGATATTGAGCCCCTGGGAATATACAGAGATCTGAATAGGTGACACTCCCATAATTTCCAGTCCCTTTAATTGACCAGATGGTATCCTCCATTTGTTGGACTTTCTTTCTTATATCCCCAGTTTCTCGATCATCCCTGAGATTTGTGATTTCTTTAATCGAATGAGGTTTATGTATCTGGGTTTCCATCTTTTTAACAATACCCTGACTGCCCCCTGGTGTGAAGGACTCTGGTTGAGTATGCATTGTCTGGCCTTGAGTATTTTTACTTTGTTCTTTTAGAAAGACAACCAATTCTGCTATCTGATCCTTAATCCTTCAAACTCCTCTCAGGAAACAGGAGTAGGATCAGGCTGGCCCGGTGTAGCCATGCCTAACGGTGGGATCAGTGCCTTCTTGGACTTTAAACGGGTAACGGGACCGATTGCTTCCCATGCGAAAGACTTACATAGTTTAGTCTTTAGGGAATGTATATAATAACATGCTGTATGACGTGTTCATTTTAGGAATTTTATCCTGCAAAACTGATGTCAGCTGTTTGTAGCATTTTAAATAAAATATGTATTTGTACATACTTCTTCATATTTCTCATTACATGGAGATAGATATGGAATGAAATTACAAGTAATTATGTTTACAAGTAATTGAAATGAGAGCATGAAGAAACTTTCCTCCATTTTGGGTTTATCAGAGGATGACTTATCTTAGGTTACTCTCGCGGCTTTTTGGCATGGAGGTTCCCAAATCATCGTAATCTACTAGACGGGAAGTTAATCCGGTCTTTCAACTGGAGCGAATTTGGGTGGTGCCTTTTCTGAGCCTCGGAGAATCAGGCTTCTCACGAGTCCAGTAATCAAACACCGACGGGATAGCCTCCTGGTGGAGGGACCACACAACATACATTCACATACATCGCGTCTCACCGTATGAAAATGATGACATGTGCGAAGCAATAATATCACAAGAAGATATGGTGCGAAGCACTAATAACACAATCAGTTATGGTGCGAAGCACTAGCATCACAAGTAGTTATGTTGCGAAGAACTAGCATCACAAGCAGTTTATGGTGCGAAGCACTAAGTGCAAATAAGGAGATTCATTCGTACACATTCATCAAATGTAAATGCAATATCCACACACAAGCAGATAATAGTTTTGAAAAAGATTGTAATAGCGGCTTAAGTTCTCTTACTGGAGTCCCCAGCAGAGTCGCCACCTGTCGACGTCGGGATTTTTGGATGTCCCTTTCCGTTACTTGTTCTTTGGTGTTCTAGTTTTAAGTGAGATTTGTTTGAAAAAAAAAGTGAAAAAGGTCTGACATGTATGATGTCGAAGATGGGACTGTTAAGAGTTGCCAGTTGGTTTTTTAAATGGTTGTACCAACACAATCGATAAAAGGTTTGCACATTGACCCAGTGATGACACTGATATACGGGTCGGTGAAACCGAGATTCGTTTAGGGTCCGGGGACTTGGTTATGCGGGGGGGGGGGGGGGGGTGTTAGGCACTCCGCGACATCCGTGTTACCATGGTGACCGCCTCTTTTCAAGAAATAATTATCTGAGTGTGTGTGTGTGGGTCAATGTGCTGTTATATGGAAGTTATGCAAGGCCTCGTTCGAACCTATATACACAGGGTTTGAATTTATGTAAAACTTCAATTTTTAGCAAGATATGGCAGTGATGTTTTATAAAAGAGGTTTTTCAAACCCTGATGCTCAATAGGAATTAAGACCTTTTACACTCCCATTTTTATTAAGTGATCGGCTTGATTGATTTTATTTGACGGATGCGAGGCATCCGTATGAAAATAATATATATAAATAATGCCGACTTCCTAGTGGGTATGGAAACCATCTGAGGAAATTCAGACATCGCAGAATAATTTACAAGCCGCTTACAGCAGAAAGTGTCCATCACGGGAACCGAATCTAGATTCAATGGGATGAATCTGTGATCACATGATTCCTAGGCTCACAAGATACTGCAGTTTATACGAAAGAAGTGTTAGAGTTTATGCCCTAGAGGCCAATTATTTGATATAATTGCTTAACGTTTTGATATTATATTTGATTGAATAAATATATGATTTTATTATGGTTTTATTTACTGCGTAATATAATTGTTAACATAATAAAATTCCTTAGAATAGTGATACAAATTATATAGTTTTAAGTATGTGACTTGAACATGAGATTATATATTACCATTAGTATCAGTGTTCTTAAATGTCCCTAGTCGAGTATCATTGTTGATGGGACAACAATGATGCATAGAGACTAGTATGTGGATTGACGGATGACCAAATCTCATTGGTCATAAATATATGAGATATTAAGTCAATGCATAGGTACATGTTAGAGAACGATGTACTGGACAGACCCACCATGAGAATTCTATATGGAGCATTATGCGAAGTGTCATTAGCAATTCTCATAGTGACAATGATGTAATGGTCCTCCGACCTGAAATCGCTATATTACTACACGAGAATTTATGTACTTTGATATCATCAAATGTCACCTTTATTAGGGTGGACTATAAAGGTGATTATTGGGTTCATCATTAATCATGTGAGAAATATGAGTGATCTAGATGGAATTTAACCATCCTATATATTATGGGTGATATCCATAGGCCTCTTGATTGAGTAGGACTATGAAATGCATGACCATGCTCAAATAGTGATTTGTTTCATATAGTCTACTCATTGATCAAGAAAACTCAGATTAAATTATGAAGAGTATGACACATTCCATGACTCGAGTTTAATCTAGGATATTAAGGTTAAAAGGATTAAATTGCATTGAAACATTGGTCACAAAAGGTTGCATCGATTCATCGATCTTATTATTACTTGGGTAGCAGTGATGCATTACTAGATGCCGCTCACTGTTTATAATTTTATAATATGATTTTAAAATTATTGCCAACGTAATAATAACCTATAGGGTCACACACATAGAACGTTATTTAAAAGGGAATTAATTTAAATTTTAAGGATTTAAATATATTAATATGATTAATAGTATTTAAATCACGAATTTAAATTAAAAGGAGAATTTGTATATATGTATATTAATTAAGTAAGACTTAATTAAGATATATATATATATATATATATATATATATATATTCGGATTTTATAAAATTAGGTTTTGATTTTGATTAATTCCTTTTAACTACTATATATATGATATATAGCAGCTACTTAGGGTAAGAGATCAGAATTGAAAAACCCTAGCCGCTCTTAGAGAGAGACTAGAGAGAAAACAATTTCAAAATCCATTCCTTTTGGTGGCTAGTACCGCAAGTCCTTCTTATTGCAGAATCGTTCGACGGTTCGTGCGGCGTTCGTGTGGATACCGTAGAGGCGCAATCGGTTTGTATTGCGTTGGAGATTCGAGGCGCAGTCGGTTTCAGATTCTCGTTTTTGTTTATATCTGGTATAATCTCTAAACCTCTGAATTAATTATTTTTCGCATGGATCCTGTTTTAGGGTTTCAGAAATTGTTTTAAAATTTTAATTTCCGCTGTGCGTTTCTGTACTGTAGCCCAACAGTGGTATCAGAGCTACTTGCGAAAAGATTAATTCAGATTACGTGTTTTAATTGTATTCGATATATATGATATATGATGATGCATGTTTACCGATATAAAATTGAATATATGATATTCCGTTGTATGTGTATCCTGGTAATATATATGATGATACTGTTAATCGTATCTTTAATCGGTGGAATAACAATATAACTATTCTAATCGGATTAGAAGCATGAAGAATCGTTTTAATATGATTAATCGAAACTGGAAATATATGATAAATTCTGTGTGTACTGTTATTCGTTTTAATATGATTAAATCGAAACTGGACATATATGATTTGTTATTATGGGTGTTTTGGTGGATTAAAATGTATGATTCTGAAACTGTTTCAGAGATTCGTATGGAAAAATTCTGCAATACAGAATGTAGTTCAGAATTTTTTTCCAGAAGCGCTGCCCCCGACCCTGCTCGCTGACCGGTCAGCGAGACCACCCGCTGGCTGATCGATCAGCTGGACCACCGCCAGGGGGGGAGACCCCCCCTTGGACCCCCCCGTCGTAGCGCACGATGGTCGTGTCCCCTATATTTTATATATAGTTTTCTTTAATTATATATAAATTGTTATGTGCTTATTGTGATATGCATGGTGCACAGCTATGGCCTTTTGACCCATAGGTTAGTGGTTTTTGGTTTTGAAATACGACTTGCATGTCGTGCCTTTCTATAAATTCTAATGTAATATTCTCTTCTCATCTAAATCCCCTCGAATGTAACTCGAGGTTTCTTTATGTCATGTAATAATCTGTAATTGATGAAGATGTCAAGATGGAGAACACAATGGAAAGATGATGATGGAGAGGAGGCGCATGCTAGAGGAAGAAAAGGAAGTTATTTATTTTAAGATCTTTTACCACCTTAGATTGACCTTCAATCTTTCATTAGCTTGAAAAGATTGACAATGGATTGGGCCATAACTGTGACACATTTAATTTTGCACTTTATTTATGCTTGTATATGATATGATATGATTAATAATGTGCATGCTTAACAAGATTAAAATTGGTGAGATCTAAATTAATAAAATCCCTCATTAAATTATTAAGTCTAAATCAGATGCCTTCCAATGAATAACACTCATCTAGACCTTGATCAATAGATGTAGGTTTGCCAAAGCAAAGTACCCTATTTATCTAGGTAAGATGCGATAGGATAATTGTGATATCCAAACTATTAAAATCATTGGGCCCGACTTAACTAAGTTATCTCAATAGGATTGTGGACTTAGAGGCATAGAGTTTGGTTGGTACCATCAGATGGACTAGAAACAAATGTTGTTTACCAAACTATCCAGGAGTTATATATGATATAATTGACAAAGGGTTGTCTACCTAAATAATTATGTTTTGAGAGAATAGCCAAAGCTAACTTAAGGCATAATGAAATATGGATCTTGGCTCACTAGAAAGATTTAATAGAAAATGCTTTCCGAATTAATGGTGAGGGCTATTAATTTGAATAAAATAGTGGGAGGTATATTTTGAATGTACTATTATCAATTATATAATATCAACTCTGTAATTTGACTTATTATTGTTGCACTTATAAATTGTAGATATCAAATGGCAAACAACAACAACACAAATAGTCTTTCATTACGATCAGTCCTTGAAAAGGACAAGCTAAGTGGAATTAATTTCCTTGACTGGCATAGGAACTTGAGGATTGTCCTCAAACAAGAGCGTAAGCTATATGTCCTTGATGGGCCCATTCCTGCAGCACCAGCTGTCAGTGCACCACGTGCGGAGCATAATGCTTACAAGAAGCATCAAGATGATGCTCTGGATGTGAGTTGTGTCATGCTAGCAACCATGAACGCTGAGCTTCAGAAGCAACATGAGTTGATGAATGCTTATGAGATGATCGAGCATCTCAAGAAATTGTTCGAAGGGCATGCTCGACAGGAGAGGTATGATACAAGCAAGGCGTTGTATCACTGCAAAATGGGTGAACGTGATCCAGTTGGTCCACATGTGCTGAAAATGATTGGGTATATTGAGTACCTTGATAGGTTGGGTTTTCCAATAACTCCGGAAGCCCAAACTGACCTTGTTTTGCAATCTTTGAACAGCAGCTACTCTCAATTTGTTATGAACTATCTTATGAATGAAATTGAGAAACCCCTTACTAGGTTGTTGAGCATGTTAAGAACTGCCGAGAACAACATGAAAAAGGCAGGACCCGCTCCCATAATGATGGTGCAAAAGGGGAATGCTAAGGGAAATTGGAAAGGCAAGAAGAAGATAGGATCTAAATCTTTTGCCAAACCCAATTCCAAAACCAAACAGGCTTTAAAACCTAAAGGTGGGGTGGCTAAAGAAGGTGAATGTCACTTCTGTGGAAAACCTGGACACTGGAAAAGGAATTGTCATGCTTATCTGGGAGAAGTGAAGAAAAGAAAAGGAAGTACGACTACTGATTCAGGTATATATGTTATAGAATTCAACTTATCTACTTCTACATCATGGGTATTGGATACTGGATGTGGTTCTCACATTTGTGTTAATGTGCAGGGACTCCGAAGGAGTAGAACTTTGGCAAAAGGAGAGGTCGACCTACGAGTTGGAAATGGAGCAAAAGTTGCTGCACTGGCCGTAGGAACTTATCATTTATCTTTGCCCACTGGGCTAGTTTTAGAATTAGAAGATTGTTATTTTGTGCCTGCTATAAGCAAAAACATTATTTCTGTTTCTTGTTTGGACAAGAAAGGTTTTTCATTTATAATAAAGAACAATCGTTGTTTGTTTTACTTAAATGATATTTGTTATGGTGTTGCACAATTGTTTAACGGTCTCTATATTCTTGATTTAGAAATGCCTATCTATAACATAAATACAAAACGATTTAAATCAAATGATTCAAATCCGACATATCTCTGGCACTGTCGTTTAGGCCATATAAATGAGAAACGCATATCAAAACTCCATAAAGATGGGTTCTTGGATTCATTTAATTTTGAATCATATGAGAAATGCGAGTCTTGTTTATTAGGCAAGATGACTAAAGCCCCTTTCACTGGACACAGTGAACGGGCTAGCGATGTATTGGGACTTATACATAGTGATGTATGTGGACCCATGAGTTCGTTAGCAAGAGGTAGGTTTTATTACTTCATTACATTTACTGATGACTTTAGTAGATATGGATATGTGTATCTTATGAGACACAAATCCGAATCCTTTGAAAAGTTCAAGGAATTCAAGAATGAAGTTCAAAACCAATTTGGCAAAAGCATAAAAGCCCTTCGATCCGATCGAGGAGGTGAATACTTAAGCCAAGACTTTGATGACCTTCTAAAGGAGTGTGGTATTATATCACAGCTCACTCCACCTGGAACACCGCAATGGAATGGTGTATCTGAGAGGAGAAATCGAACCTTGTTGGACATGGTACAATCAATGATGAGTCATGCAGATATTCCAATAAGCTTCTGGGGTCATGCCCTAGAGACAGCTGCATTCACACTTAACCGTGTTCCTACAAAGACGGTTCAGAAGACACCATATGAAATGTGGACTGGGAAACGTCCTAGTATGTCGTTCATGAAGATTTGGGGTTGCGAGGCGTTCGTAAAACGTCTGAATTTTGACAAGCTCGGACCCAAATCTTACAAATGTAATTTTGTGGGATACCCAAAGGAAACAAAAGGGTATTATTTCTACAAACCTTATGAGAACAAAGTGGTTGTTGCTCGAACTGGTATTTTTCTAGAAAGAGAATTTGTCTCTAAAGGAAACAGTGGGAGGAAAGTAGAACTCGAAGAAATTCGAGAACCACAAAATATCATTGAACCTGAGTTGAAACATGAGCAGGAACCACAAGAAATTGTGGAAAGTGAACCTGCTCAAATTACACAAGTCATTCGTAGATCTGGTAGGACACGCCAAGAGCCTGAGAGATATTATGGATATCTTGTGACTGAAAACGGCGATGTGATGTTCATAGATCAAGATGAGCCTGCTTCCTACCAAGAAGCTATGAATGGACCAGATTCTGAGAAATGGCTTGAAGCCATGAAATCTGAGATGGACTCCATGTATACTAACCAAGTATGGACTCTGGTTGATCCACCCGAAGGGGTAAAACCAATCGGGTGCAAGTGGGTTTTCAAGAAGAAAACCGACATGGATGGTAATGTACAAACCTATAAAGGCCGACTGGTAGCAAAAGGTTTCAAACAAATTCAAGGTGTTGACTATGATGAAACCTTCTCTCCAGTGGCAATGATTAAATCCATCAGGATCTTACTTGCTATTGCAGCTTTTTATGATTACGAAATCTGGCAGATGGATGTCAAAACTGCTTTCCTTAACGGAAATCTCCTTGAGGATGTGTATATGACACAACCTGAGGGTTTTGTCACTCCAAAGGATGCTGGAAAGGTATGTAAGCTGCATCGATCCATTTATGGATTGAAGCAAGCCTCTCGGAGTTAGAATCTTCGATTTGATAAAGCAGTCAAAGAATTTGGCTTTATTAAAAATGAAGATGAACCTTGTGTATATAAGAAGGTTAGTGGGAGTCACATTGTATTTCTAGTATTATATGTTGGTGACATATTAATTATTGGGAATGACATTCCTTCCTTACAGGCTGTAAAAACATGGTTAGGAAAATGTTTCTCCATGAAAGATTTGGGCGATGCTGCCTACATTTTAGGTATCAAGATCTATAGAGATAGATCAAGAAAAATGCTCGGCCTAAGTCAAAGTACATATATTGATAAAGTGTTAAAACGGTTCAGCATGCAAGAGGCGAAAAGAGGAAACTTACCCGTGACTCATGGTGTAAAGATCTCTAAGGCCCAATGTCCTAAATCACAAGATGATGAGGAGCGTATTAGAAAGATCCCTTATGCTTCGGCAATTGGATCTATCATGTATGCAATGATATGTACTCGTCCGGATGTCTCGTATGCTTTGAGCATGACGAGCAGATACCAGTCGAATCCAGGTGAAGGTCACTGGACAGCAGTCAAGAATATCCTCAAGTACCTGAAAAGGACTAAGGATTCATTCTTGGTATATGGAGGTGAAGACGAACTAGCAGTAAAGGGTTACACAGATGCTAGTTTCCAAACTGACAATGATGACTATAAGTCTCAGTCAGGTTTTGTGTTTTGCCTTAATGGTGGTGCTGTTAGCTGGAAAAGTTCGAAGCAAGAGACAGTAGCTGATTCTACAACAGAGGCTGAGTATATTGCTGCTTCTAGTGCAGCCAAGGAGGCTGTATGGATTAAAAAGTTCATCACTGAACTTGGTGTGGTTCCAACCATTGTTAATCCGGTTGCTCTATACTGTGATAATAATGGAGCCATTGCACAGGCTAAGGAACCCAGATCTCACCAACGATCCAAGCATATACTTAGGCGGTACCATCTCATCCGTGAAATCATTGATAGAGGAGATGTACATATAGGAAGAGTGCCAACAGATGATAATGTTGCAGATCCACTAACCAAGGCTTTGTCGCAGCAGAAGCACGACGGTCACACTAGTTCCATGGGTATTAGATACATGAGTGATTGGCTCTAGTGCAAGTGGGAGACTGTTAGAGTTTATGCCCTAGAGGCCAATTATTTGATATAATTGCTTAACGTTTTGATATTAT
Organism: Panax japonicus; assembly: GCA_020205505.1. Taxonomy (NCBI): domain Eukaryota; kingdom Viridiplantae; phylum Streptophyta; class Magnoliopsida; order Apiales; family Araliaceae; genus Panax; species Panax japonicus. Next base: position 67,653,352 of record CM035091.1, read on the forward strand.
ATTTGATTGAATAAATATATGATTTTATTATGGTTTTATTTATTGCGTAATATAATTGTTAACATAATAAAATTCCTTAGAATAGTGATACAAATTATATAGTTTCAAGTATGTGACTTGAACATGAGATTATATATTACCATTAGTATCAGTGTTCTTAAATATCCCTAGTCGAGTATCATTGTTGATGGGACAACAATGATGCATTGAGACTAGTATGTGGATTGACTGATGACCAAATCTCATTGGTCATAAATATATGAGATATTAAGTCAATGCATAGGTACATGTTAGAGAACGATGTACTGGACAGACCCACCATGAGAATTCTATATGGAGCATTATGCGAAGTGTCATTAGCAATTCTCATAGTGACAATGATGTAATGGTTCTCCGACCTGAAATCGCTATATTACTACACGAGAATTTATGTACTTTGATATCATCAAATGTCACCTTTAATAGGGTGGACTATAAAGGTGATTATTGGGTTCATCATTAATCATGTGAGAAATATGAGTGATCTAGATGGAATTTAACCATCCTATATATTATGGGTGATATCCATAGGCCTCTTGATTGAGTAGGACTATGAAATGCATGGCCATGCTCAAATAGTGATTTGTTTCATATAGTCTACTCGTTGATCAAGAAAACTCAGATTAAATTATGAAGAGTATGACACATTCCATGACTCGAGTTTAATCTAGGATATTAAGGTTAAAAGGATTAAATTGCATTGAAACATTGGTCACAAAAGGTTGCATCGAATCGTCGATCTTATTATTACTTGGGTATCAGTGATGCATTACTAGATGCCGCTCACTGTTTATAATTTTATAATATGATTTTAAAATTATTGCCAACGTAATAATAACCTATAGGGTCACACACATAGAACGTTATTTAAAAGGGAATTAATTTAAATTTTAAGGATTTAAATATATTAATATGATTAATAGTATTTAAATCACGAATTTAAATTAAAAGGAGAATTTGTATATATGTATATTAATTAAGTAAGACTTAATTAAGATATATATATATATATATATATATATATATATATATATATATTCGGATTTTATAAAATTAGGTTTTGATTTTGTTTAATTCCTTTTAACTACTATATATATGATATATAGCAGCTACTTAGGGTAAGAGATCAGAATTGAAAAACCCTAGCCGCTCTTAGAGAGAGACTAGAGAGAAAACAGTTTCAAAATCCATTCCTTTTGGTGGCTAGTACCGCAAGTCCTTCTTATTGCAGAATCGTTCGACGGTTCGTGCGGCGTTCGTGTGGATACCGTAGAGGCGCAATCGGTTTGTATTGCGTTGGAGATTCGAGGCGCAGTCGGTTTCAGATTCTCGTGTTTGTTTATATCTGGTATAATCTCTAAACCTCTGAATTAATTATTTTTCGCATGGATCCTATTTTAGGGTTTCGGAAATTATTTTAAAATTTTAATTTTCGTTGTGCGTTTCTGTGCCGAAGCCCAACAAGAAGTAAGCAGGTATATATATATATATATATATATATATATATATATATATATATATATATATAGACATGATCACCAACCGCGAAGCACCTCCATGGGGAATCAAAAATATAAATAAAGCTGTTAAAACGGTCAACTTCCACAAAGTAAACTCCAGGTGGGACAATATATATATATATATATATATATATTAAAGCAAGTAAACGCTCCAGACCAAAGTCTAGGCTCAATCGAGGCATAACTCGATAATGTTAGTCAATATATATATGATATATATATATACAGACTAGAATGAAACCACAGACCGAAGTCCGGGCAAAAGCAAGCAACACAAATCTCAATGTGTAGAAGGGTGTGTGCACAGATGAAGAGAAAGACTCTAAAGTGTGTGAGAAGGCTTACAGCTGACTGCTAAAAAAGGCTTATGTATCTTTAGAGTGGGTAAACACTGGCTTTTGTGGATACAAAAGAGGCTATATATGAGCTCACAGGTGTTTAAACGTTAGGGCGAGTGCAGAGCAAATTGTGCAGGGTTTCCCCATGTTTTTCTCTTAGAAAATCAGCACCCTAAGCCCTCTATTTGTAGAGGGAGTAGCCGCAGGTCTACCTGCAGCACCTAGTACCTGCGGCTACCCGGATTTCCCCGGGCAGTGTGGGTCCCGCCGTGTCGAAGTAGATACGCGTTGTTCGCTCGGTCGGTCATAACTTTTAATCCGGGAGTCTGATGGAAGCATGCCATACCTTTCCGGAAATCTCTTTCTGAGAGCTACACAATGACATATGATTTGACCTTTTTTTATTTTAGGAAGATGGGTCCATGATCAAAATGGCATTCCTGGATTTCGGTCAGGCAATCTGGTGAGCCATTTTGTGTAGTTTGCGCTCCAGAGTTAAGATATCACTCTTGTGGGATTTCCTTTGAAGTATTTTGAGTTGAAATGAGTGTATTTGATTTGAAGTGAAGTTGAGTTGGAAAAATGACCATTTTGCCTCTCCCAGGGTTATCTCCGATTTTTGCGCAGTTGTAACAGTCGTTTCTCAGGGTTATCTCTGAGGTTGGCTTGCTGTTGACTTCGACTATCCTCAGGGTCATCTCTGAGGTTGGCTTGACCTCCTGGGGCTATCTCCAGGCTTTGATCTTGATCTCTCGGGGCTATCTTCGGGGTTGAAACTGACTTTCCCTGGGTTATCTCCGAGGTTGGAATTGATGTTGTGATCCTCCAGGGTTATCTCTGGAGTGTGAAAAAGTCATTTTTGTCCTCCTGTATAGTTAGTAACAGGAAAGCAAAATTTCGAGTGTCTACATCATATACAGCGAAAATCAGTCACCACTACTTCAATTCTCAACCATTTTGATTTGTTCAAATTACATTATTTTCGTATCACATAGTTCTACCATAAACAACCATCAATCTACAATTTACAACATAAATTCATAGCCAATTTTAATTCTAAAACAACCATAATACACATATTACAACCAAAACTCAAATTCCTATTCTTTAACATATTTACACGAATTTTGATTACTTCAACATCATTTATAAACTACATATAACAGATTATACACTATCTATTATATTCATAACAACTATTCTAACAAATCATTAACCAAATTTTCCCTTTTTTCCTAAGAAAACTCAAGAACACAAAACATGATTTTCATAAATTTCAACCTCTAAAAATTGTTTCTAAATGATAATCAATGGATTACAATAACTAATTAACACATATCCTCCAAATTCTCACAAATTAGACATAGAAACTCTAAAAACATACAACTGAAAATATGAATTTAGATTATATACCTTGAATTCCTTGTTAACAAGATAATAGAATAACTTGATAAAACCTTCTTCTTCCCATAACCTTGATCAATTTACAGAGAATGCTCTCAGTTTCCTCTCTTGCTCTCTTTCAATTTCTCTTTAACACTCTCTGTGTTTCCTAGCCTTAGGATTAATACGCAAAACAAAATAAACTTATGCACATATAACCACATACTCATTAGTTAAAAAAAACCCCAATAGGCTTAACAATTATAATATGCTAAAGGCCACAAGGCCATGTTTGGCTACACCTTAGATTAGGATTCTAGTTTATTTTTATATATTTCTTATAATATGATTCTTATGTCACACAATTATACAAACTAATTCAATTAAATCAATAACTCAAATTAACACTTATTATATAGATATAATTTCCATTATAGATAATAATTTTATTTAACAAACTAATAAATCTCTAATTTAATTAGTAAATCAAATTAGAACTACACCATAATTATTTAATAATTTATTTAATTTAATTATCTCATTAAATTAAATCTTCAAACCGTAAAATTATCATTCATTAATTTAATTATTATAACACATTTTAAATAAATTATTACATCACAATTTTATCAATTATTTATTTATCTCAATAAATAAATAAATTAAAATATTTATTTAATTTAATAAATATGTTTAAATTACAAAAAAATTCTCGTTCGTTACATCCTTCTCTCCTTAAAAGGATTCCGTCCTCAGAAAAATAATTCAATAAATTCATTCGTTACATTTTCTTCCCTCCTTAACAAGATTTTGTCCCCAGAACTGCTATACAAAATTAAGCAAATAACTGAGGATAATTTTGCTCTATACACACTATAAACTGAGTGCTTTCTCATTTCATACACTTGTGAGCTTGTACTTTGCTACTTTTTACCAGTGGAAACCAAGTGTTCATTCATTTAAAACTATTTGAAGTCTTCTTGGAAGCCCACTTTAAGCCCTCTCCCATTTCTTTAAGTCTTTCTCCACTTTTGTTCACACACAATTATTCACGTTGAGAGTCATGTTGTGTGTGTATGCCCGGACTGTCGGTCCGTGACTTTTATTGCTTTTCGATATATATATATATATATATATATATATATATATATATATATATATATATATTTAACGACTGAGCCTGGATCAATATATATCCAGTGCGTTTACAGCTTATATATATATATATATATATATATATATATATATATATATATAGGGAATCCATCCATGACAACCGGTTGTTGGGAGCAACTCAAAAAATCAAGACACAACAGCTTGTTGTCTCTGGGACAATTAAATTAGGATGTCCCATTTTAATTGTCCCAGGCACAATAGCTTGTAGCAGCTAGACAAAAAGTCAAGGCACGACAACTTTTTGTGCCTGAGACAATTAAAATGGGACGTCCCATTTTAATTGTCCCAGACATAACAACTTGTAGCGGCTGGACTAACTTTTTCTTTTACCACTTTGATTATTAATACTATTATATTAATATTTTGTAATATTAGTGTTTATAATATTAATATTAATAATATTATTTTGTAATATTATTAATATTATTATATTAAATAGTAATATTACAAAATATTTGTGATAGCCCCGAATCCAGGTCCCAAATCACCTCAGATTCGGTATACTATTTCTATAACTGTTTGCGGAAGATATAAACATAAATTGTTTATACATTACATTACACACTATTCCCCAAGGTCGAGTAACCTTAACTTAATACACATTTCATAAACTATCTAAAATACAACACATTTATCAAACTATACAATTACAAAATAGTCGCACTTTATATCCCAATCTGAACTTGGCTTTAACCGTTTCCTGTATCCGAACGCATTCGCCTTATCTGCAAGGTTTTATCATGATATAGCAAGGGTGAGCATGAAAGTTGCCCAGCAAGTTTAAGTACAATAATATAACGATATATCATGATTGAAGAGTATGAATAATGGGCTTGCTATAATTCATCAATATAATTGAGAACTAGCACGAACAAATTTTTGACTGAACAAGTATTATACATGAACAAACATTTCTGAACCAACTGGTAATGAATGTGATCAGCCTTTCATACCTGACTTATACATATAAGATGTACAGAGAATAATTTTCATGGCAATCAGCAATGATTAACCATAAGCTTGAAGAAACTACTCTTATTAGAGTTAAGTAAAAGAAAACTTGCCTGAACCGTTGATTACCGCAACGCAATTTATAACGCTTTATCCGAAGACCTAATATTAATAATATAGATCTCCAATAATTAGAATAATATCATCACAGTATAATACTGTTATATTTATATCCACAGAATAACCTAAACACACTACCACATAAGCCTATCAGTCTATACAGCACATAAGATATAGCATCAAGTCAAACTATTTCAGTCTGACTTAAAACCGACACAATTCTATCATCCCGACGGTCTAGTCGGACAAAAATCGAATTTAAGTTCAATTAAACTCTGCCTAAACACTTAACCATTAACACAAATAATTTCTAATCAGACAAAACATTTTTCCTAGGCTCGTAATAATTTTCGGATAATTATTACCATTTATCAACATTTTTAATCATTAATATCGTATTTAAATAAATTAAATACCACATAATTCTTGAATCATTAATATTCATTTAATATAAAATATTAATGAAAATCATTACATAATATTATAATATAATTATAATATTTTAAAATATTTTTAATACCTTAAAATCATAATTATATAATTTTTAAACACTTAAATCCCTTATCCGATAATTGCTATTAATATAAAAATATTAATATTTTCATGCCAAAATATCAAAAGTTACTTTTTATAGCTTAAAATATTTTTATAACACTTAAATCATTTTTATATGATTTTTAAATCATTAATTCTATTTTTCCATAATTTATTTAATATAATTAGTAAATAAACTAATTACCATTAATATTGATTAATTAATGAATTTCATCACAAAATATCAAAAGTTATCAAAAATAACTTAAAATATTTTCTTTTATCATAAAAATAATTTTTCATGATTTTTCATGAATTAAAACTATTTTTAAATCATTTATTTAATATTATAATTAAATAAATAAATACCATTTATATTCCAAAAATATTAAATATTTTCAAAATATACTCAAAATAGTTAAAAACTATTTTTCAGACTTTAAAATAATTTTTCGGAATTTATTTTGTATTTTTAATAATTAAAAACCATTTTTTTTCTAATTTTTAATTCATTTTCTGTAATTTCTGAAATTAAGCGTCGCTAAAGGGGCCTTATGGCGACAGAACCGTCGCTATAGGTGTTCTTCAGCCCAACCCAAATCTTCAAGGCAGTGACTGAGGTGGAACGTTTCACCAGCGTTTAATCTTAGATCTTAATGTCTTATGAGCTAGAAAATGTTTTAATCATGTAGTATAAGTGCAATATTATTATTATCAATCGATAACATGGCCATCCAACAACAAAACAGCAAGATTCGGGTAATCCAAAACCTTGTCAGAGTACGCCTGGGTTTTCTGGGCAACCCAGAAACCCAAGGCAGTTCGAGTGCCTACTTTTAAAGCTTTAAATCTTAATCTTCTGGGTTCGGTTTATGTGATCTAGTGATTTCATCGTGTAGTGGAGATGACAGGCTACAATAATAAATCAACATGTCAACTTAACAACATCACGAACGAAGAATTCGGACAGGTCAAACTATGGGTCAAGAACTGTTCTTGAGAATCTGGGTTTCCCCAGAAATTTTCATCCAGCGTGATGGTCAACCATGGTTTGACCATCAATTTCTCCGATTCATGTACATATCTGAGTGATCTAAAAGCATATTCTTGTAGCCCATATGACAGAGAACAAAATAAATACAACAACTTGGCTCAAAACGTAAACCACAGCAAGATCAAAGGCATAGAAAATGCTGTCAGGCGATCTGGGTTTCTGGGTTTGCCCAGAATTCTAGAAAGCTTGAACGGTCAACGATCTTTGACTGCAAATAACAAGAAATCTAGACATGCTATTACCACGATTCCAGTTCTAGATTAAAGCCTACATGGCATAGAATAGATTCATATCTCTAAACACATATATCATCGTACACACACAGATTTATGGGGTCTGACATTTGACTGTCAGACAACATTTTTCCAGATTTCCAGTTTTGAGAAATCATTAAATTCGTGCACTTTGATGTTATGGGTTCATGATTTATCAACCCAGATCATCAATTGACACCATATTACACAACTTTGAACAATAAATTGTAACATTAAACAACAAATCAAAGGATTTCTAAAATTAGGATTTTTATACCTTTATGCAAAAATTTTGATTCTGTGTTTCTGATCTGTTGTGGGTAATCGTAGGGCTGTGTTTTGGGACTGATCTACTACATAAATTCGTGAGTGAGGAGAGAGAGAGGCTTTGTTGAGCATTGGTTGTATAAATGAGCATGTTTTGTACAATTTCTCTCTCTTAGATCTATATATATTATGTTGCAATGCATGAATCTGCTGAATTGAGACTGAATGGGCTGTTATAAGTCACATGCTATGCTAGGTTTAGACTAGGGTTGGTCACCAAACCAATATCTTGCCAAGATTTGCAAGTAACCTAAAATAATACACAAAAGGGGCATTTTTGTCATTTCCTTAAATTTCTAGAATTTGTATTTGATGAAACCCTTAGGGTTTAGGGTTTGAACATTTTAGGGTTTAGGGTTTAACCCTTTAGGGTTTAGATTTTAACCCTTAAATATTTAGCAACTTCGATTTCAAAATTCCCTAATTAAATTTAAAATAGAAAATTTTAAATTTCTAAATTATAATTAGGGCTTCCTAATTATATCATAATCTCCTAATTATAAATCAATCTTACTAATTAGGACTAATTTATCCTAATTAAAATTGCTTAATTTAGTAATTAAGGTCAAAATCGCGGATTAGGGTTTATAACCCAAAAATTAGGGTTTCTAATAGAAAAATTTTGATTTTCTAAATTAGAATTTAGATTTCGTAATTAGATTAGAGTTTTCTAATTACTCATAAATTGAAATAATTAGGATTAGGGTTTCCTAATTAACATTGCTAATTTTAGTAATTAAATCCACAATTGAGCATTAGGGTTTTTGACGAAACAATTTGGGTTCTAAAAATTGAAAATTAGGGTTTGCTAATTAATTAACCATTACCCTAATTAATACTTAATTATTAGCACTAAAGCATTAAAATTCTCCGTTATATTCCTAGATTAGGGTTTCATTTTATCAGAATCTGAAATTAGGGTTTTCAGATCTGGTATTAGGATTTTCAAATAATCAATTAAGATTTTAGATAATTCATTAGGTTTTCCCTAATTAATTTAATATTAATGACGTTTAACCTTGTACATACATTGCATTCCCAATCTAGGGTTTTCAATATCCGATTTAGGGTTTTGGACTCCCAGAACTGAAACTAGGGTTTCCAGAACCGATTTCTAGGGTTTCTTATCAGACGTTAGGGTTTTCTAACAGAACGTTGACGTTCTTAATATATAATTAGGGTTTGTCACAGATATCGTTTATCTAGTCAACCCTTGACCCTTAACCATATTCTGAACACATACATAACCATAAACACAAAATATATTCACATAAATCCTTAATCCTGAATAATTCACCTATATCCTTCACCGAATTTTGAAATCCTCAAAATTCAATCCTAATAACATCAAACGCATACACTTATTTTCTGTCTAGGCCTATTATTTAACCTTAAATCAATCATTTAAGATTTTCATAAATTGTCTAATTTCTCGGGTTGTCACAATATTATTATTAATATAAATATTATAAATATTTAAAAATATTAGTATAATATTAATATTAAGCATTAATAATATTATAAAATATTATTATTTATGTTTATAATATGTTAATACTTATAATATAATAAGTATTAATATTAATATTTTTTAATAATATTATATTATAAGTATTAATATTTTGTAATAATATAATAATATTTTGTAATATTATTAATACATAATATTATAAGTATTAATATTTTTCAATAATATTATAAGTATTACTAAATATAAATAACAATATTTTGTAATATTATTAATACAATGTTTTATAATATTAATACAATATTTTGTAATATTAGCATTTAATTTAATAGCATTAATAATATTACAAAATATTATTATTAATATTAATATTATAAAAATTAATATTACAAAATATTAATATAATAATATTAATAATCAAAGTGGTAAAAGAAGACAAGTTGCAAAAATGTTACTCCAGCTGCTACAAGCTGTTGTGCCTTGACTTTTTGTCCAGCCGCTACAAGCTATTGTGCATAAAACAATTAAAATGGGATATCCCAATTTAATTGTCCCAGACATAACAAGCTGTTGTGCATTGATTTTTTGGGTTGCTCCCAACAACCGGTTGCCATGGATGGATATATATATATATATATATATATACGGTCCCGTTCAAAAGCAATCTCCTTAAATAATTTTACTCACTTAAAGAGCATTCCTATTTAAAGTAGCACACTCCGTGTTTTTTCGTTCTCTCTCCTCACTCTCCTCACGACTGAGCTCTCATCTAATGTTCCCCTCCAAATAATATAGGGCTGCAAAATTGAACAAAAAAATCAATTTCATTGAAGGAAGTAAGTGCAACATCGAAGCCCTTGAAATCGAAGCCCTAAATCAAATTGATTAGGATTCTATAAACAAGTGATCCACTTGATTATAGTTCTCCTTCCTTCTTAGTCACAATAGTTTACTGATATGTCCTCAATTTAGAATATAGTGCTATGATTTTCATTTTTAAAGACCTTCAATAATCCTAATATGCTGTCACTTGAAGCAAGAGAGTCGGAGGCAAGGGTTTAATAAACAAAACCACCAAATTAAAGTAAAAGTCGTCTGGTAAATGAGCATAAGAAGTGAAGAACCACCAAATTATTGATCTTTTATTTATAATCCCATACCTGAGACGATGGGTGATGGCAGCGGCGGAGAAAAGGGAAGAATAAGATTCTAGGGCTTGCAACAAACACATTTCTAGAGGGGATTTAGGGCTTCGATTTCAAGGGCTTTGATGAAATCGATTTATTTTTTCAATTTTTCAGCCCTAGATTATCTGGAGGGGAACATTAGATGAGAGTTCAGCCGTGAGGAGAAAGAACGAAAAAACACAAAGTGTGCTGCTTTAAATAGGAATGCTAGTAATGTTATTTAAGGAGATTGCTTTTAAAAGGGACCGTATATATATATATATATATATATATATATATATATATATATATATATATATATATATATATATATATATATATATATATATATAGGGTCCGGTTCCTATCTGGACTCTCACAAAATTATCTTAAAAATGCGGACTTTTTTTCTTTTTTTAAAACAACTAAAAAAAGTTTAATATTTTATGGAAATGGAAATTTTCCATAATACAGTGTTTTGGGCATAATTTAGATACATATAACAAAACAAGTCTGTACAGAACTTTTTTTAGTTGTTTTAAAAAAAGCAAAAAAAAAACAAAAACATTTTGGTCCGCATTTTAAGCCAGTCTGGACTCCCGAACTTGAACCATTTCCTATATATATATATATATATATATATATATATATATATATATATATATATATATATATATATATATATTTATTTATTTATTTACATTTAGTCCCGCCTGGAGTTTACTTCGTGGCGGTTGAGCGTCTTTATATATATTTACATTTAGTCCCACCTAGAGTTTATTTCGTGGCGGTTGATCGTCTTTATATATACATTTACATTTAGTCCTGCCTGGAGTTTACTTCGTGGCGGTTGAGCGTCTTTATATATATATATATATATATATATATATATATATATATATATATATATATATATATATATATATTTACAACTTATATACATATAACTGTTTACAGCTTTCTTACATACTGTATCATCATGTGAGCCTAAGAATCATGTGATCACAGATTCAGTTCTTAAATCTACATTCGGTTCCCGTGATGGACATTTTTAGCTGTAATCAGCTTGTAAATTATTCACGGTGTTTGAATTTCATTAAACGGCTCTCATGCCCACAAGGAGTTCGACACTGCTATATATCTTATTTTCTCGAAGATGCTTCGCATCTCGAAAAAAAACAATCAAGCCGAACACATAATAAAATAGAAGTATTAAAGGCCTCAATTACTATTGAGCACAAGAATTTGAAAAGCCTGTTTTACAAATCTTCACTGCCATATCTTGTTAAAATTGAACTTTTATACAAAATTCAAAGCCATTGTATATAGGTGAAAATGAGGCATAGCACTACTTCCAGACAACTGCACATAGACCTACACACATATTCAGATAAATGTTTAAAATGAAAAGTAGAGATCACCGTGTTACCACGGATGTCAGGGGTGCCTAACACCTTCCCCTCGCATAATCAAGCCCCCGGACCCTAACGAATCTCGGTTTCACAGACCAGTTAAGCAGTGTCACATCGCTAGGTCTATGTGCAAACCTTTTCTTGGTTTAGTTGGTGCAACCATTTAAAAATACCAACTGGCGACTCTTACAATCCAATCGTCGACATATACATATCGGACCTTTTCACAACTTGTTTTTTCAAACAAATCTCACCTAATATGAGAACACCAAAAGGCAAGAACAGAAAAGGGACAAATAAAAATCCCAACGTCGACAGGTGGTGACTCCGCTGGGGACATCCAGTAAGAGGGCTTAAGTCGCTATCAAAGCTTTTCAAAACATTTATTTGGTTGTGTGTGGATGTTGCATATATATTTGAATGAATGTGTACTAATGCATTTACTTACTACACATAGTGCTTCACACTATATTTGCATAAGATATTAATACTTTGCACACACATCATTTCCATACGGTGAGACGCGTTGTATGTGAATGTATGTTGAGTGGTCCCTCCACCAAAAGGCTATCCTGTCGGTGTTTAATTACTGGACTCGTAGGGAGACTAATCCCAACGAGGCTCAGGAAAGGCACCACCCAAATTCGATCCAGTTGAAAGATCGGATTAACTTCCCATCGAGTAAATTGCGATGATTTGGGAACCCTCATGCCAAAAAACCGCGAGAGTAACCTAAGATAAGTCAGCCTCTGATAAACTAAATGCGGATGGAAGTCTCTTCATACCTTCCCATTTAAATTACTCGTAATTTCAAATACTTATAATTTCATTTCCATGTCAATCTCAATGTAATGGAAAATATAAAGTAATATGTGTACATGCATTCCCTTTCATATCAAAACATGTAATGACTATGCTGATTGAGTAAGGGACTCAGTCTTTATATGTGTTATGTGATATGCAACATGTATGTTATATTAGAATTATTATGATCGTATAAACTGAGCATGATATTATGTGCTATGTGATGCATAAAAACTATTTAATTTGTTAAGCTATTGAGCTCAATCTTTCAAAATTGTGAATTCCCCAAAATAGGTCCACATAACCCATTCCGAGTCACCAAATTACACACTACAGAGTCCAAATACAAACTTCATTTATATAACTATTATATTGTTGGGAAAATATGACAACAAATAAGTTGTGAGCTTCAATACAAATATTGTACTGAATATAATACGATAATATATACTTTAAGTCTTCAAAGAAACACAAGAAGATTTCTGTGTTTCTCATTCTAATTGGGTGTATTTTTGACGCTTTCAAAGTCGGTTTCTCATCACCCTATTGTTGTTCAACAAAATTAACTATTAAATGACGTATAAAGTACGAAACATACACTTTAAGTTCTCAATAAAATTATATATTGTCATATTGTTTTATAATGTATTGAGAAATTTCAACAGTCACAGACCATCACTTTATTCCCCTGTTATCCCCGCTCGACCCAACTACACTCTTATTACCTGAAAGGAATTATGAAGCAAAATAGTGAGTACAAATTGCCCAATAAAGAATATTATGACTCAGATAATGTAGAACAAATTATACAATAGACAACAAGTTTTAGATCAAGAACTACATTGGAAACAACAATCCATTATAAAAATCAGGTAGAACATAATGTCTAGTATCTCCTCCAAATTAAAAGTCAACCGTTAATATTTTATCCCTCTAATACCCATCAACAGTTCTTTGTTGTACCCAAGACAAAGAGAACTTTCATCACCTGTCTTCACCTTAGTAAAAGATTAGATACTGTAATAATGTAGTAACATAATACTCTTCTTCTTTTTCTCTCTTATTATCACTCTATAGTTTTAGTGAATTCGTAACAAATAATGAAGGAATGAGCTTCTATTTATAAGAGAATGAACTAAATAGTAATTGATTCACGAATGGTCCAGATTGATTTACTATTAAACAGACGGTCCATATTGATTTACTATTAAAACTTCAACCGACGGCCCATACTGATGTACTATTATAACTTCAACCTGTGGTGCATATTGATTTACTATTATAACTTCAACTAAAGGTCTATATTGATTTATTAATCTAAATTCAACTGACGGTCTGAAAAATTAGCACATCTCTTCATGGAATAATAAGCCAAACTTACAACAAATGCCTCATGAAAAATCCCTCTATTTATATCAAAAATTGAATAAATATTTACCACAACACATTTTTAATCTTTCAACAATTATTCATCATTTAATATTATAACTCATAATATTGACAACCAAATCGTTCCCAAGAAAGTGGGGACTTTCTGATAAGGATCTCTCCTTACCGGCGCGCAATTAAATAACCAAACCCCTTTCCTCGACAGAACTTCCTAGACATTTTTAATAATACAAATAATAATATGAATAATTGTGTCATTTTAATTATTAATTTAATATTATAAAATATTGTGCAGATGATATTGTGACAAGAATTGAACAAAACTGAGTGACTTCTTACGTAAGCATTAATAATCAGAGATACTGTGCAATACTGTGTACTACTGTGTAACAACGCGTATTACTATTCTTTTATCACCGAATATTTCAACAGTTTAACGGTAAAAGTCTTGCCGTTATTTTTATAAAAAGATTATTTTTGTCACTTTCTATATCCGACAGTTATTCCGTTATGTGGACCACCAACGATTGCGCCGTCGTACGGATATTTTTTGACAAAAAGAATATTCCCCGACCAAACGAATATTTTATGACAACTTGCTTATTTTATAAATTTTCACATATCACCTTTAACTTTAACCTTTTATCAATTTAATCAATAACTGAATAATAATGATAAGAAAAATTGAAGACTTTTATTTTATAAAATTTGGGGTCTTACAATCTCCCCTCCTTATAAAATTTCGTCCCCGAAATTTACGTACCTAGTAGTTCTAAGAGGTGAGAATACCTTGCTTTCATTTTAGATTTTATATTCCCGGTCATTTTCTTTGTAACATGATTTCTCAATTGCTCATCTCTTGAATTTCAGATATCATTCTAGAATACAGCTTCAAAACAAATGTTAATTGACATATCACAATTTGTCAACTTATTAAGTTATTAAATTCAGCTTAGGTAGGACACACACTAGCGAAGGATATTACTCGTCTCTCCCCTCCTAGTTCTAGTCTAAGATCTCCACCAGAGACCATATTCCTAAGCTTTGGTACCAACTGTGACTTTAGACACCAACTTGTGTCAATACCTCACAAGGGTACCTATCAAATTGCCACCGTCTACTTATGGCGTCCCCTACGGAAAGTCTGGCTTCGGTGCATCCCCTAACCGGGAGTCACCGGTGAAAGGCTCGGGGCTCTTCTCCACAACTTGTGATTATAGCTTTGATACTAACTATGATGCCCCCAAAATAGGTCCACACAACCCATTATGAATCGCCAAATTACACACTACAGAATCCAAATACGAACTTCATTTATACAATTATTAAACTGTCGTGCAAAATACGATAACACATAAGCTATGAGTTTCAATACTAATATTGTAATGAATATAATATGACAATATACACACCCAAATTATTATAATGCCATATAAAATACAACAACAAATATTTCAAGTCTTCAAAGGAACACGAGAAGATTTCTGTCCTCCTCATTTTAATGGGGTGTATTTTTGATGTTTTCAAAGTTGGGTTCTCATCACCCTATTATTGTTCAATAAAATTAACTATTAAATGACGTATAAAATACGACACACACACACACACACACACTTTAAGTTCTCAATACAATTATATATTGTTATGCTATTTTATAATGTATTGAGAAACTTCAACAATCACATACCATCACTCTATTCCCTGTTATCCCCACTCGACCCAGCTACACTCTTATTACCTAAAATGAATTGTGAAGCAAAAGGATGAACACAAATATACCATTACAAAATATTATGACTAAGATAATGAAGAAAAAATTATCCTTAGTCCTTAATAGGGAAAAATCTGATAGGATACAATAGACAACAAGTTTTAGATCAACAACTGCAGCAGAAACAACAATCCATTAGAAGAGTCAAGTAGAACATAATGTCTACTATTTCATCCAAATTAAAAGTCCATCGTTAACAATTTATCCTTGTAATACCCATCAACAGTTCTTTGTTGTACACAAGACAAAGAGAAATTTTATCACCTGTCTTCACCTTAGTAGAAGATTGGATACAACAATAGTGTAATAGCATAATACTCTTCTTCTTGCTCTTTTATTATCTCTCTATAGTTTTTCTCTATAGTTTTAGTGAATTCGTAAGAAATAATGAAAGAATGAGCTTCTATTTATAGGAGAATGGACTAAATAGTAACTGATTCACGAACAATCCAGATTGATTTACTATTAAATGGACGACCCATATTGATTTACTATTAAAACTTAACCGACGGTCCATACTTATGTACTCTTATAACTTCAACCAGCGGTCCATATTGATTTACTATTATAACTTCAACCAACGGTCCATATTGATTTATTAATCTAACTTCAATCGGCGGTCTAAAAAAATTAACACTTCTCCTCATGGAATAATAAGCCAAACTTACAACAAATGCCTTATGAAAAATCCCTCTATTTATATCAAAAATTGAATAAATATTTACCGCAAGACATTTTTAATCTTTCAATAATTATTCATCATTTAATATTATAACTCATAATATTGACAAAAAGATCGTTCTCAAGAAAGAAGGGGCTTTCCGATAAGGATTTCTCCTTACTAGCACGCAATTAAATAACCAAATCTCTTTCCTCGACAGAACTTCCTAGACATTGTCAATAATATAAATAATAATATGAATAATTGTGTCATCTCAATTATTAATTTAATAATATAAAATATTATGCAGATGATACTGTGACAATAATTGAACAAAACTGAGTGACTTTTACGTAAGCATCAATAATCAGGGATACTGTGCAATACCGTGTGCTACTGTGAAACAACGCGTACTACTGTTCTTTTATCTCTGTAAATTTCAACAGTTTAACAGTAAAAGTCTTGCAGTTATTTTTATAAAAAGGTTATTTTTGTCAATTTCTATATCCGACAGTTATTCCGTTATGTGGTCCACCAATGATTGCACCGTCGTACGAATATTTCCTGATAAAAAGAATATTCTCCGACCAAACGAATATTTTATGACAACTTTCTTATTTTATAAAATTTTCAAATATCACCATTTACTTTAACCTTTTATCAATTTTACCAATTACTGAATAATAATCAAAATAAAAATTGAATACTTTTATTTCATAAAATTTGAGGTCTTACAAAAATAACCATTTTTGCAGGTTAAAGATTCAAGGTAATCCTACGTTCAACTTGAATGATAAGGATCAGAAGTAATGTAAGGAGATAATTTACTTTACCTGAAATTATTATTTTTGAACCATGTTTAAGGTTCTGAAAGATGTGCTTGATAGTTTATGATGTTTATCTAATGTTAAGTTATAAAGTTTGAATTATCCGGTATATAAAGGATATCAAATTGAGATGTAAGATTTTATATAATAACTTTAATGAAGTAAATCATAAAATAAGTATGATTCTAAGATATGTAAAGCTAAAGGTTACGATTCAGGGGATAATAGAAAGGAGATATAAAGAATTTTTAGTTATTCCGTATTTTTATTAATTATGTCATCAAACAATGATATAAAGTTAGAATGTAAAGGTATTGCTAATGTGACGCCCCCAAATCCAGGTCCTCTGACCCCAGTTCGATCATCACGATAAAATACAAACATCCACCTCTAAACAACATACGATAACTAAAATGTGAAAAATAATAAACGTATGTCGTTCATTCAAAAGGTGTTACTAGTCCCAAGATTCGATAACCTTAATACAATTTGTCAAACATACCCTATAATAGTACTTAGGGTTCATATTACATAACAATAATTTAAATTAAGCATAAGATAAATTCTGCTCCTGGTGACTATCCTACATCTTTCCTTTACCCTTGTCCTTTCCTGAGGTCTCGGGCTTAGCTGCAATATAATTCATGATATAGTAAGGATGAGCAACAAGTTTGTTCAACAAGTTTAAATACAACAATAAGGATATATCATGATGAATAAAAAGTATCTGATAATGAATTCAACAATATGAATATCAGAAGGATTCAACAATATGAATATTAGAAGCAAAGATAATAATTACTTTTAGAATAACTACTAGTCAAGTAGATTTTGAACTATAACACTCCAATGGAATCAATCTCTAATTCACCCTTTGGTTACTGGCTACAGAATAAGTACTCGAGGGGATCCGCCTCGCGTACACCATGTATATGCATAATATTTAAATCTGTTCTTTATATCTT
>CM035091.1:68380666-68605221 GCA_020205505.1 Panax japonicus
TTTTCTGGATTGGCCTTTGGTGCCTCCATCCTAGCTGAACTTGTCTTCGGTGAACGACAGAATCGGGCTAAGTGACATTCTCTTCCATAATTATAACATGCTTTGGACGTCATCGAGCAGTTTGGACTGATGTGTTCTTCCCCTCCGCATTTGAAGCATATGATAGGTGGTCGTTCTCCTTCCTTAACAACGGGTGCTGGTGCTGATGTCTTTCGATCATCGTTGAATCTCTTCTTCTTGAAATTTTCATTCTTATTATTTTGGCCTTGATTACCACCGAAGTGGTTACCATTTCTGACCTGTTGATTCCCTCCACGCTTGTTATCATTTTGCCGGCTGCTCTCTTTCGGCTGCGTTGACTCGTTATCGCGCTCCACTAACTGAGCCCTATTTACAACATCTGAATACAAACACAGTTTATGAGAAATAAGATGTTGACGTATCTCTGGCTTCAAACCTCTTAACAACATCCGCATCATTCTCTCTTCATTATCCACCAAGTGGGACGTAAACCGGGACAACTCGATAAACTTTGCTTCGTACAGCGACGCGGTCATATTATTCTGTTCCAACTTGATGAACTCCACCTCCTTCATGTGACGAATACTTTCGGGAAAGTACTTGTCGTTGAATAGTTCTTGGAACTACTCCCAAGA
Organism: Panax japonicus; assembly: GCA_020205505.1. Taxonomy (NCBI): domain Eukaryota; kingdom Viridiplantae; phylum Streptophyta; class Magnoliopsida; order Apiales; family Araliaceae; genus Panax; species Panax japonicus. Next base: position 68,381,323 of record CM035091.1, read on the forward strand.
CATTTTCAGTGCGGCAAGTTGAGTACGCTTTACCGATTCCCACTAGTAATCTGCCTATCCTCGCAACATAAAGGCGGCAAAAGAACCTTTTGCTCGTGGGAGCATCCCAAGAAATCAAATATCTTGGTGATCTGCTTTATCCATGCTTCCGCCTTAAGTGGTTTTGGCTCTCCAATAAACTCCGGTGGTCCCAGCTCCTTGAACTGTTTAACGGTGATCGTCCGAGAGTTTCCAGTGGTTCCACCTACATTTTGGATAGGAACCGCTCTCGCCTGCTGTTGCATGAATTGCATAAAGCCTCGGAACATTCCATCATTCATCATTTTGTCAGTGTTGTTTTTTGCATGAGAATTGTCGCCTTCTTGATGCACATTATCCTAATTATTGATATGTGGTGAATCAACGGTCGCCTGTGCTCCGTTGCTATTCTCAACATTCTCGGATGTCATTTTCAGATACTGCCACAAAAAAAATGTTAATTTACATGTAACATATTATTCCTATATTCTGACCGACCAATTAAATACCAAAAAAAAACTTAGGTAGGTCATACTAGCAAAAGAATTTCCCGTCTCTCCCCTCCTAGTTCTAGTCTCACATCTTAGCCAGGGATCATATCCCTAAGCTTTGATACCAACTGTGACGCCCCCAAATAGGTATACATCACCTATTCTGAGTCGCCAAATACATGGTACAGAATACAAATACAATCTTTAATATACAACAAGAGAGCTGTGAGTTTTAATACAAATACCGTCTTCTAGACAATATCCACTCTCAGAATAAGTCCTCATTACATTTATTATCACACTATTTAACAGAATAGTGAGGACAACTAATACTATTATCCGGTTCATCACTCCATTCCCCGACTCGTCCTAGCTATATTCTCATTTCCTGAAAAGAACAGTGAAAGAAAGGGTGAGCTCAACTAGCCCAGTAATAAATATTATGACTAAGATAATGCAGAATAAATTATCATTAGCCTTCAACAGTGTTAAACTGATAAAATATAACAAACATTAAATTTAACTGCAGCGGATCAAGTAATCCATTAGAAGAGTCAAGTAGAGAATAAAATCTACTATCTTCTATGATTTAAAAGGTTTTTCATGACTTTTATCGTTGGGACTCAGCTTAATAAATTATCCACATCATCGAATCACCCCTGCACTACGGCCAAGGATATTCTTTAGTATCACGACCACAATTATCCATGCATTACGGACCAAGAATATTTGTGTATTCATTAATGGTCATGATCATGCCAATAACTATCCATCAATGCACTACGGCCCAATGAGGACTTTTTCCACATCATTTGTAACATTACTGTCATGATTACACCGAATAATCCCTAGTCATAATCATACCAAGTCCATCTATGCACTACAGGCCACAGATGACTTTCAACATAATATAAACATGAGGATGATGACAATGATTTAAGAATTCAATAAAACAAGTTCAAGAATTAATTTATCCATGAACCAATAACTTCCAAATTGTCAACATGATACTACTTTGTGGAGTAAAATTCAAGAATGCTCAGAAGAATATTTCCATAAAAAGATACTCGATGAAGCGCAAATATCAAGGATATTCCACTAATTTCATGGAGTATAGAAGTCAAAACTTTAACCAACTGAGTATAATAACGAATGGAATAACAAAAGAAATCACCATGCATGCGGTAATTCGCATAGACAGGTTATTCCAACAGATTAATAAGTAACGGAACCAGGTCATGCAAAATTCGCACCGACAGGATGTTCCAACAGAATAATAAAGACGGAACCAGATCCGGTGTAAACGCACAGACAGGATATTCCAACAGAATAATAATAAAGACGGAACCAAGTCCGGCGTAAATTCACAGACAGGATATTCCAACATAATAATAATAAAGACCGAACCAGGTCCGGCGTAAACGCACAGACATGATGTTCCAACAGAATAATAAGTAATGGAACATCAGAAGAATTTCACCAAGTATAGGGTATCCCACGTATACTGGTTATTCCAACAGAATAATAAAGAATGGAATAACAAAAGAATTTCACTAGTGAGAAAGAAGAAATACCCCTAACGAGTACAACAAATAACATCCCTTACCGTAAAAGAAATTTTATATAAGAGTAGCGAAGGAGCAGAATACTTTTCTATAGCTTCTCTATAATTTCTTTCTCTAGAGTTTCAGTGAATTCGTAAGAAATAATGAAGGAATGAGCTTCTATTTATAGAAAAATGGATTGCATAGTAACTAACTCATGAACGTTCGAGATTGATATACTTTAATCTGACGGTCCATATTTAAAGCAAAATTTTTTAACTAAAATATAATATATTCTATTTATAATCTAATAAAACGAATAACTTTATAAAAGATTTTACTACGCAAACACTATGCAGGCACTAAGCAACTTGCGTACTTTACAAAATTTATAAATATTACCCAAAACTATAACATTATATCAAATTCATTTCATAATATTCAAAAATGATATTTATAGAAAATTCATCTTTTATTCATAAAAGTTGGGGTCTTACATTATACAACTTATTTTATTTAATTAGTTATTTTGATTAGTTAACAAAATAATTTGAATTTTATTATTTTGATTAAATGATATAAATATGTTATGCTTTTTTTATTTTGCATTTTAGTATTTTTTTGTTTTGATTAAATGATATATATTATTTTATTTAGAATATATTTTATATTTAAGTCTGCCACGTTATCACATGTAAACCTCGTTTGTCTTCTGTTAACGGCAGGGGTACGGGCGACCTAAAAATGTAACGTTAAGGGTACTTTTGGAAAAAAAATAGTTTAGGGTGCAAATGGGATATCGGGATAAATATCAGGGGCTTTTTTGACCCTTTGCCCTATTATATTATATATATAGATCACCTGAATCAATCATTGCAGGAGTTCAAGGGTTTTATATATATAAGACTCATTTGATTAATGAATAATTACGTGAATCTTTTTAAGGAGATACAGATATGATATATATATATATATATATATATATATATATATATATATATTCGGTTTATATCAATCTTAATTATTTTATTATTAAAATAAAATGTTTATTTTAATTTTAAAATTAGATTTCATGCTAACTAATTAGAGTTGGAATTGGATTCTATGATAACTAATTGCAGTTGAAATTGGATTCCATATTTCCTAAAATAAAGGAGTTTATTTTTGAATAGGAAAGTGAATCCATGTTTCCTTAAATAAAGAGTTTATTTAGATATGAAATAAGATTTATTATTATTCAAAATAAAGGAGTTTATTTGTGAATAGGAAAGATAATCCGTATTTCCTTAAATAAAGGAGTTTATTTAGATATGGAATAAGATTGCATATTATTCAAAATAAAAGAGTTTATTTGTGAATAGGAAAGAATCCGTGTCTCCTTTAAATAAAGGAGTTTTTTTTACTTGGAATTGGATTCCATAATTAATTAAAATAAATGAGTTTATTTTGATGAAAGATTTTGATTAAAATAAAGTAGTTTATTTTATTCAAAATTGGATAAATTAAAATAAAAGAGGTTTATTTTGATTTATATTTGGATTAAAATAAAGGAGTTTGTTTTTATTCAAAATTAGATTTTATGCTAACTAAATTTGCCCATTAAATGATATCAATATATATATTGAATGTTTATTATTCATGAGATGAATGTTATTTATTGATGCATATGGTGATGTGTATGATAATAAATGGGATTGATTATGGACTATTTACCAATGTGATTGGATTTTATTTTAGTTGGATGCATGAATGTATGGGTTTTATTAAATGGAGTCTGCGTACCTCGTATTCTCTAATTTTTCTTAATGTAAATTCTATCTCCCTCCTATGTACTTCCCCTTGACTGCTGATCAAGGTTTCTATTTATTTTAAATAGTTTTGTAATATGAATAGTTAGAATTTAATTTTGAAGAATTAGAGATCAAGGAGCAAGGAGCGCTTGAAGACCCGTTTTAATGGAGCCCGGGTTTAAATGTAATAGTTATATTTAAATATTAATTCTTGTACCCCTAAGGTTTGACCTATTGGTTCACTTGGTGGCTCTAATGAACCAAACTAGAATAAAAGTCCATAATCAATCTGGGTAGATTATAATATTCTATATGTGCATGCTTATACTATATATATATATATATATATATATATATATATATGTGTGTGTGTGTGTGTGTGTGTGTGTGTGTGTGTGTGTGTGTGTGCATGAGCGCTAAACAAGATGAGACAAATTAATAACAAACCCCTCAAATATTTTATATTAAGTTGTAACGTTCAAAGATATTTGGAATATCGAACGTCGCCTTCTAGCATAATAGAAATAATAGAGTATTAAATATTTAATATGAGTTTGTTGTGCACACACAAGGCAAGTATTAAATATTTAAGATGTTATTTTTATTACATATGATGTTTATAAGGAATTGAACATTACTACTTTGTTGTGCACACACAAGAGCTATAGTTTTCTCTTCACTTATATGGAAATGTTGGGTCTGACTTAACTTAAATTATTTTAGTTCGGATGTACACACACTTGACCATTATGATTTAAGAGGCAAAATATAAGGAGTTACATAGTTGATGTAATTGAAAAGAGTTGTCTACCTATTTATTTATATATAGTTTGTTGTGCACACACAAGGCTATATACATTTGAAATAGGATCCTTATTCTCACTAGCATATCTTTAATTAGATATTGTCGAACTATATATATTGAGGGTAATATAGTTTGAAGAAAATAGTGGAAGATACCAATTTAAAATAAGACTTAATTTATTTTGGTAATTGATAAAAGAATGTATGTTACAATGTTTTTAATTAAAAATTCATTTATAGAATTTTACAATGTCTAAAATTACTATCACTGCGTAGCATATTAGATGCTAAATTAATCGGACCGAATTAAACGGATTGGTTAAGGAATTTGAGAATAGTTATCATGTCTAAAAAGTTATCTTATATCCTTAATATGCCTATCCCTGCAATGGTTGCAGACAATGCCTCTGAGGAAGACATTGCTATTTTTAGAAAGTGGCAAGATGATGTACATTTGGCTCAATGCATCATGCTCGCATTCATGAGTAACGAGCTTCAGCGTCAACATGAAAATATGGATGCTCTTACTATATTCCTGCAAGTCAAGTAGTTGATGGTGAGGAAAGTAAGACTAATAGATATAAGATATCTAAGGAGCTCTTCCGATCTAGAATGACCAACGACACTACAGTACAGACACAAGTCCTTAACATGGTCAATTTGATTGATCAATTAGGACAATGGGTTTTGTCATGGATGGAGAGTTGAACCAAGATTCAATCTTGCACTCACTCCCGGATTCCTTTCACAATTGTTGTGATTTTTTCATATGAACAAGCTAGATATCATCCTTGCTGATTTGCTTAACATGTTGAAAATACTGAGTCACTTTCCACCAAGAAGGACCAAGTCTTACTAGTAGGGGCCAAAAGATCTTCTGAAAAGAAGAATGATTCTAAGAAGGTAAATGGAAAGACAAAAATAAAGGATAATAAGAATAAAACTGATATGGGTAACAAAGGAGTTTGCTTCCACTGCAATAAGCCTGGACACTGGAAAGAAACTGCAAGAAGCATTTTAGAGAGGCTAACCAGAAGAAGCTCAGTGAAGTTTCGGTTATAAATAAAATTTTGTTCATGATTTAAAATAAATTTTTCTTTAAGTCAAGGTTCTACTTGGGTATTGGATACCGACTTTGGATATCATAAATATAAATTTCTGAAGGGACCAAGCAGAAGTAGAAATCTAAACAAAGATAAGTAATCTTATGTATGGGAAATGAAGCAAATGTTGCTGCATTAGCCATAGAAACTTATAGTTTAGCATTACCTACGGGCAAATCTATTAAGTCAATAAGTTGTTATTGTATTCTAGTTCGTGTTAGAAACAATATTTCTATTTTATTGTTTGACAATGAAATCTTTGGTATTATAATTAAGAACAATTGTTGTTCTATTTATAATAATAATATTTTATATAAAACTGAAATATTACTTAATGGATTTTGTGTACTTGACTTACGTGAAAATATATTTTGCAAATTGAACAAACTAGTATAAGAAAAGGAGATGATCATTCAAAAAGTTGAATGTGTTTATTTGCTGAAATACAAGTGTGAATTATTTGAATGGTTCAAAGAATTCAGAAGTGAAACAAATTGGCAAAGTATTAAGATTCTTTGATTAGATCAAGGAATAAATACTTGTGCAATAAGTTTCTAGATCATCTGAAATGGTTTTCTCATAATGTACGCCTCCTGATACGCAATAATTGATTGATGTATCTGAAAAGAAAAATCGTACCTTGTTGGACATGGTGCAGTCCATAGTAATTTTACCGACATTGCAGTATCCTTCTAGGATAATGTCCTAGAAATGGCAGCATATCTACGAAAACGGTAATCTCAAAATTCGGCCATAAGAGTCCATAAAAGTTATGGACAGGAAGGATTCCTAATTTTAAGTAAGTTAAAATAAGGGTTTGTCCAGCTTATGTGAAAAGGTTTCAAAGGATAAACTTGGGATAAGATTTGACAAGTGTCAATTTTTGGGACATCCTAAAGTAAGTTTAGGGTATATGTTCTATAATCCTACTTAGCAAAAGGTGTTTGTTGCGAAACACGCTGCCTTCTAAGATAAAAATTTTTATCATTGAAGGGGATAGTGGGAGGATAATAGATCTTGAAGAGTTCAAGAACCACAAATCACTATAAGTGAAATAAGAGGAATCTGTAGATAAACCTATTGTACCACAACTGAATCGTAAATCTGGAACAATACCAAAGATACCTAGGAGGTATGGATTCATCATAGATGATGATGATGATGAGGTACACATCATAGAAGATGATGACCTAGTTACATACGATGAGGTAAGAGTTGTAGACACTCAGAGAAATGGATTGAAGCAAGCTTCTCAAATATGGAACATTCGTTTTGATGAGACAATCAAAAGAGTTTGATTTTATCAAAAAAAATGAATAAACCTAGTGTGTACAAAAGGGCCAGTGGGAGCGTCGTGATATTCCTAGTATTATATATTGATATACTACGGATAAGGAATAACATACCAATGCTATAATCAGTAAAGTTGTCTAAACATTCCTCCATGAATGATTTGGGAAGAGTATCATAATTGGGGATACAAATCTATATAGATAGATTCAAGAGGATGCTCGATTTAACCCAAAAACGTATATTCATTTGATGCTAAAGTCGTTTAGCATGGCAAACTCCAAGAGATGTCTCATGTTGATGAGCCCTGGAGTGTATCTCTCTTAATAGTCCCCATAGACTCCTGAAAAGAGAGATCGCATAAGTGACAATCATGTATGCAATGAAATATACGAGACCTGATGATGATCGATCATATTTTAGAGAAGATCATTGTGCAGTGAATTAAAAAAGGTTTCAAACAGGAAAGAGTTGCTGATTTAGTGATAAAGACGAAGTATATAGCTATAAATGAAGATACAAGTTGATTGTTTGGATAAAAAGTTCATTACAGAACTAGGAATAGTTCTTAAGTCTCATCTTGGATCTAAACATGTGTTGTGGAACTTTCATTTGATTATAGGAATCATTGAAAGATGAGAAATCATTATAGAGATAATGGACTCTCAAGAAAAACATTACATATCCATTTACTAAAACTTATCCAACAGCAGAATAATCGTCACTTAGAGAAGAAGGGTATGACATACCATGACGATTGACTTTAGTTCAAGTGGGAGATTGAAAGTAGTATGCACACAAGCCAATCATGTTTGATGATAAAACATATACTTTGTAACAATCTTATTCATTTATTAATAAAAAGTATTAATTTATTAAAGGCTTTTAATTATATACATGATGCTGCTTTATAATATGTGATAAACCTATAGTTTTAAGCAATGCTTTTGGAATAATGATGATGATCATTCTAATGAGATCTAAATTCTTAGAAAGCCTAAAACTAAAATAGTTCCCAATCGTTGGATTACTAAATTGGGGATTAGTGAATCCGGATAGATTGGTCCATACGTTGCTTGCTCATTGGATGAGGATGATTGATCTCATGATCATTTGTGTGGAGACACTAAAGCAAGTATGTACGTGCTTATTAGAGAATAAGTTCACTGAACGTGGCTCGGTAAGGAATACCTAATGGAGTTTTACTTGCATGTCAATAGGAATTCCTGTAGTAATAGTAGTACAAGTGATCCTTAGACTTGAGATCATCATAGTATCTTATGTATGATGAGTTATACTTTGACTTATTCCTTAAGACCCTTAGGGTATATCAAAGGGTATGCTTGGGTATAATAAGTTGTACATGGAGATAATGTATGATCAATAAAGAATCTACCACTTCTAATAAAAGAAGAGAAATGTCTTATGTGATTCGATAATTGACAACCTAGTAGTCCTTGGCTAAGGCAGAATAAAATTAGAAAGGAGTTTCTAATTTGTATTATTTGGTGTTGTGCATTTAAGGATCAAAATACATTTAATTAAATAAAATAAGACTTGACTGTAATTTCATGTCTTATATTTAATTGGGACATTGTATGGTGGAAGGATTGAATTGCACGGTAACTATTTACTCAAAGGTTCTTTTATGATTAATGTTGAAATCTATATTATCTGGAAAGTCGTTGATCGCTAGGGAGGCTTATCCTTATCGTAGAATAAATATTATTTAAATAAATTAATCGTTTAATTTATTTATTTAAATAAGATTTGAATTGTTCTAATTGATTTATTCACAACCGATTTAATATGGAGAACCTAAAGGGTCACACCATAAAAGGAAGAATAATTATTTAAGAAGTTAATGGCATAATAGTAATAATATGTTAATTATATTAAATTTAATCTATAGTGATAGAATAAATTAAATAGCTTAATATTTATTATTTAGTATTTTAAAAATATTAAATATAAATTAATAAGAGGAGTCTTATTAATATTATTATAATTATTATTATTTTAATTTCTAAAAGAGTTTAGGAATTAATTTAATATAAGTACTCTGATTTATTCCTAATAGGATTAGGAGGGATAATTAGTTAAAGAAATTTAATTAATTATCCCTAATAAGATTAGGGAGCCCATTTAATTAAAAGAATTAAATTAAATAAATAATACCTTATTTTTAATTAAATAGGATTACCTGATATCTTTACAAGAGGAGTCTTATATCAGATATCAATATACGTAATTCCAATAGTTGGGAGATTACGCTCTTTTTCTATGAGAGATAGAAAAACTAGGGTTTTTGCAAACACCCATATTCTTGAATCTTTTTTCTTCCTTGGTGGATCACCTCTAGAGGCCAAACACTTGGGTGGCTAACGTTGATCAAAGGAAGGAATCTAACCCGGTGGATTCAAGTTGAACGCGAAAAAGATTGAAGGTGAACTTGTACCTGAGGAATCTCAAATCTTCAAGGGTATGATTCTTGTTCTTTCTTTTTCGTTTAATTAATAATTGTGCATAAAGGATGATCCGGGTATATGGTTTGTAAAATTTTAAAACTCTGATTTTACACGTTTCTGCTTTTTTTTTTGTAATTTAATTGCGCTCATGAATATTACAAACCTAACAGAACACACATTTCTTCAACTTGGCATATAACTTATTTTCACGAAGCTTTTAGAGTATCAGCCTCAAGTGTTGCTCTTGATATTCACGACTTTTGGAATAGATGAGGATTTCATCAATAAAGACAACCACAAAATGATCCAAATATTTCTTGAATACTCGGTTCATCATATCCATGAAGGCCGCAGGAGCATTAGTCAATCCAAAAGACATGACTAGGAATTCATAATGCCCGTACCGAGTCCAGAAAGCAGTCTTTGGAATGTCATCAATTTTAATATTTAACTGATGATATCCGGAACGAAGATCAAGTTTTGAGAAGAATTTAGCACCTTGCAACTGGTCAATCAGGTCATCAATGCGAGGTAGTGGGTACCTATTCTTGATGGTGACATGGTTCAACTCCCGATTGTCAATGAAAAGTCGCATACTCCCATCTTTCTTCTTTACAAATAAAATAGGAGCACCCCAAGGAGATATACTTGGACGAATGAAACCAATATCTAACAACTCCTGTAGTTGGGTTTTTAACTTCTGAAGTTCAATAGGAGCCATTCTATATGGGGTTTTGGAAATGGGTTTTATACCGGGTTCAAGGTCAATACAAAATTCGATATCACGCACTGGGGATAGGCCAGGAAGTTCTTCAGGAAATACGTTAAGAAATTTACTAATAACATAAATATTATTCAAATCTGACATATTTTTTTTCAAGTCCATGACATGGGCTAAGAAAGCTTGACATCCGTTTTTCAATAAACGAATGACTTTATGGCTTGATATGACAGTGATTGACTTTAGTGGTTTGGATGCTTGAATTTGCATAATAGGTTGGTTAGGAATATGAAAACTAACGACCTTACGAAAATAATCAATTTTAGTATGATGAGTGGTTAACCAATCAATCCCTAAAATCATATCAAATGCAAGTATCTTTAAAGAGATGAGATCGAAAGGTAATGTTATGGTGCCAAATTGAATCAAGCAAGATTTATAAATAGTGGATGTAATGAAAGTTTCTCCTTATGGAGTTTCAACAGATAAGTCAAAGTCTAATTTCTCAGGAGTCAAGTTCAAACGTTGAGCACAAGTAGGAGAAATAAAAGAATGGGTAGAACCGGTATCTAATAAGGTATAAACTTCGTAAGAGTTTATGATTAGCTTACCCGTGGTCACCTCGTTCGGGTTCCTCGCGTTTTGGGCAGTCACGACAAATGCTCTTCTAGGAACCATCTACTTTAACTTGTTTGGGACAGCCTTTGGAGTCATCATCCCCGCTGGACTTGGTTTCGCTACAATACAATCTCGAGCTATATGACCTTCCTTTTCACAGTTATTACACACCTTGAATTGTTGTGGGCAGTTTGGGCTGATGTGTCCCTCTTTCCAGCTTTTATAACATACGACCGATGGTCATTCTCCTCCCATAGGAACAGTTGATGCTGGTGCTGACGTCTTCATGTTGTCATTGTTGTACCTTCTCTTTTTAAAATCTCCCCCCGACTCGCTTCTTCTGCTATCATGACCACGATAACCACCAGAGTGGTTATCGCTTTTGTCTGGATATTTTTCTCCCCACTGGTTATCATTGTTCCAATGACTGCTGCCACCGGTATGACCCTGGTTGTGGTCCCTCGATTAAACAAACTCATTATCTCGCTCTAATAATTGAGCCATGTTCACAACATCTGAATATAGAGAAATTTATGAGAAATGAGGTATTGACGAATTTCGGGTTTCAAACCTCTTAGTTACATCCGTGTCATACGTTCCTCATTCTCTACCAAATGAGGTGCAAAGCTGGATAACTCCACGAACTTAGTCTCGTACTGGGACACAGTCATATTGTTCTATTCCAGTCTGATAAACACTACTTCTTTCATATGATGAATATTTTCATGAAAGTACTTGTCATTGAATAGTTTCTGGAACGCTTCCCAAGATATATTGAGTGCGGCTGGCTGGGTACGCTTCACAGATTCACACCAATAATCTGCCTCACCACGGAACATAAAGGTGGCGAATGGAACCTTCTATTCCTCCGTGCATCCCAAGATATCAAATATCTTGGTAATTTGTTTCACCCACGTTTCCGTCTTGATCGGATTCGGCTTTCCCCAAAAACTCTGATGGTCCCAACTCTTCGAACGACTTGGTTGTGACAAGCCGCGCGTTGTCATTGTTTCCACCTACATTTTGAATATGAGTCTCTCTCGTCTGGTTTTGCATGAACTGCAAAAAGCTTCTAAGCATCCCATCATTCATCGTTTGATCGGTGTTGTTGTTTACAAGAGGAATATAGCCTTCCTGATGCACATTATACTGTTTTTGATTGCTGGTGTCTCAACGGTCTCATGTGCTCCATTACTCATCTCAACATTTTCAGATGTCATTCTCAAATACTGCCACAAAACAATGGTTAATTAATGAAATTAGCATGCCACATATTATCCCTATATTCTGACCGACCAAATAAATAAGCTTAGGTATGACACACTAGTGAAGGATTTACTCGTCTCTCCCCTCCTAGTTTTATTCCCCGATCTTCGCTAGAGACCATATCCCTAAGCTCTGATACCAACTGTGACGCCCCCAAAATAGGTCCACACAACTCATTCTGAGTCACCGAATACATGGTACAGAAAACAACTACAATCTTCTTTATTACAATTTTCATGTAAAATACGACAACACATATGTTGTGAGTTTTAATACAAATATTATTTTCTAAACAATATCTAAACTCAAATAAATCCTCATTACAATTATTGATACACTATTTTACAAAATAGTGAGGACTACTATAATAACTGTCTTGAACCATAACTACACACGCTGACAAGTCCCCGCTATATTCTCGCCTCTTGAGAAGAAAAATGGAATAAAGAGGAAAAGGGTGAGCTCAACCTGCCCAGTAAAGAATATTATGACTAAGATAATAAAATAAATTATCGTTAGCCTTTAATAAATCAGATAAATTATAATGGACAACAAGTTTTAGATTAATATTCACAGCGAAAATAACAATTCATTAGAAGAGTTAATTAGAGAATGCAATCTACTATCTTCTATGATTTAAAAGTCCATCATCAATATTTTATCCCTATAAAATCAATCAATATACATCTTGAATCAAATATTTATCTTTGCACTACGGGCCAAAGATATTCATTCGTATCATCAGTTGGTCATGTTCATCTCAACACCTGTCCATGTTTGCAGTACGAGCCAAAGATTTTTATCAGGTAATCATTCATCTTTGCACTACAGGCCAAAGATATTCAGTTATATCACCATTTAAGACTGAGGATGATGAAAAATATTTTAAAGAAAACGAATCCAGTGAGATAAAAGAACAAAGATTAGGGATTCGTACTTTAGTTTATCCAAGTTCAAAAATACTCAATAATAATCAACTGTGGAGCAAAATTCAAGAATGATGATCAAAATATGGATACAATCAAAGATAGTAACCATAATAGATAACTTGGACAAAGAAAAGAAAATTTAATTTTTCTGTGAATAGTGCTATATACGTGAATAGTATCGTATACGTGAATAATACCCTCGACATGAAAAGGTAAAAATTTTACAAGAAAGTTCAGACCAATATTCTAATGAAATGATATTAGATGAGGCGCAAAACTCAAGAAATTTATGATCGTTTCAGGAATTATAGAAGCAATATTTACCATAGTAAGTTTAGAGTTAGGAATCTGAAATGAATAATATACGAAACTGCAATTGGATTTTCAACCGTTATGCGGTAGTCTACGTAGACAAATCATTTCCACAATTTAATAACAAATGAATATGAAGGTTTATTCACCAGGCATGCAGTAGTTCGCGTAGACAGGTTATTCCCACAGAATAATAAAGAATAGAATAAAAAAAGATTTCACCATGCATGCGGTAGTCCGCGTAGACATGATATTCCAACAGAATAATAAAGAATCAAATAACAACCCTTACGAGTATTGAAAGAAAATAACTCTCTTCATGAATACGAAAGAAATAATTCCCCTTACCTTAATAAAAATTTGGAGACTGCACTTGTGTAATAGCAGAATACTCTTCTTCTTTCTCTCTTATTCTCTATATACTTTCTCTCTCTATAGCTTTAGTGAATTGGTGAGAAATAGTGAAGAAATGAGCTTCTATTTATAGACTTGGCTGAGTAAGGGTAAAATAGTATTTTTTCCATAATTTATGATATCATCGCTTACATCATCGATCATATGACATCATTGCTTACTTCATCGTTCTGATGACATCATTGATTACCTCATCGTTCCGATGACATCATTGCTTACATCATAAGAATTCAAATTCAATTTGTTCTCTTCCACCTCATTTTACTTTTATACCATGAATTTACTATAATAATGTTACCACTCAAATTATAAAAATCATACTATTATATAATCACATCATACTACTATAATGTAATATTATAATATATATTTGAATGAATTATTTTATCGGAAAAGATAAAATACCAACTTTCAACAAATGTCATATGCTAAAAATTCCTCCATTTAAATCCACATTGAATAAATATTTCCTTATCATATATATCAACAATTAATTATTCATAAATAATATTACAGAACAACAATATTGACAACCAGTTCGTTCCCAGGAAAGAGGGAGCTTTTCGATAAGGATTTTCCTTACTAGCACACAATTATGTGACCAAACCCCTTTCCTAGACATAACTTCCTTAGACATTGCTAATAATGCTATCTAATAATATTATTCAAATAATATGAATTATTGATCTGATAATGAGAAATATTGTGCAGTGATAATTATTGAATTAACAATAATAAAAAATATCAATGTAGCAATTATTGAATCAATAAAATAAAATATTGAACAGTAATTACTGTAACAACTATTGAGTAGTGACTTCTTACGTAAGAATCAATAATCCAAAAATACTGTTCAATACCGTGTGCTACTGTAATATCCCCGAATCCGGGCCCCGAATCGCCTCGGATCCGGTATACTATTTCTATCACTATTTGCGGAAGATATAAACATAAATTGTTTATACATTACATTACACACTATTCCCCAAGGTCGAGTAACCTTAACTTAATACACATTTCTTATAATATCTATTACACAACAATATTTATCAAATACGCTATTTACAAACTAGCTGCACTTTTATCCCAAGCCGGACTTGGCATTAATCATTTCTTGTATCTGAACGCATTCGCTTTATCTGCAATATTTTATCATGATATAGCAAGGGTGAGCATGAAAGTTGCCTAGCAAGTTTATATACAATAACATAACAATATATATCATGATTAAAGAGTATGAATAATTGGTTGGCTATAATTCAACACTATGATTGTGAACTAGCAGAAACAAAATTTTGACTGAACAAGTATTTTACATGAACAAACATTTCTGAACCAACTGGTAATGAAGGTGATCAGCCTTTCATACCTGACTTATACATGCAAGATGTACAGAGTACAAATTTTTTTTTCTTGGCAATCAGTAATGATTAACCATAAGCTTGAAGAAACTACTCTTATTAGAGTTAAGTATAAGAAAACTTGCCTGAACCGTTGATTACCGCACGCAATTTAATAACGCTTTACCCCGAAGACCTAATATTAATAATATAGATCTCCAATAATTAGAATAATATCATTACAGTAATATACTGTTATATCTATATACACAAAATAACCTAAACACATTACCACATAAGCCTATCAGTTTATACAACACATAAGACTTAGTATCAGGTCAAACTATTGCAGTCTGACTTGAAACCGACACAATTCTAACATCCCGACGATCTAGTCGGACTTTTATCGAGTTTAAGTTCAATTAAAATCTGTCTAACCACTTATCCATTATCACAGATAATTTTTAATCAGACAAAACATTTTTCCTAAGCTCGTAATAATTTTCGGATAATTATTACTATTTATCACCATTTTTAAATCCTTAATGTCGTATTTAAGTGAATTAAATACCACAAAATTCCTTAATCATTAATATTTATTTAATAAAAAAAAACTATTAATGAAAATCATTACATAATATTATAATATAATTATAATATATCAAAGTATTTTTAATACCTTAAAAATCATTTTTATATGATTTTTAAACCTTTAAATCCATTATCCAATAATTAATATTAATATTAAAATATTAATATTTTCTTGACTAAATATCAAAAGTTATATTTTATAAATTAAAATATTTTTAGAACACTTAAATCATTTTTATATGATTTTTAAAACATTAAAACTATTTTATTCCATAATTATTTAACTTCCTTGGATAATTTATCAAAAATTAATTCTAGTGCGTAGCTTAAGAAATTAGCTACCTCGTGCTTAACTTCGGTAATGCCCATCTTTTGACATAACCTTACATATGTTAACGTGATGCTCCATTTTAAATTTCGTGGCAATCGGAGTTGTAGAACTCCGTTTATAGCGATTTCCGTCGGAAAATCACAAAAATTGTAATGGTCATAACTTGGTCGTTTTAACTCGGAATCAGCTCATTTTTGGACACGAGCTACATATTACCATATATTTTCATTTTCCAAAAGCCTGGAATTTTTCTCATTATCTAAATGTCCGAAACAGCCCCCACAAAATTTTTGGCAGATTGTTTTTGTCGTTTTGCAGTTTCGGAGTCCTTTGCTAAAACTTATATAAAACGAGTTCTGTAACTCCGATTAATGATCCGTCAATTTTGTTGGGTTCGTATCTTTCCGAACTACAGTTGTAATCTATCACAATCCATATTTGGACATGTTAAGCTCCCGGAATTTAGCCCGGAATTGACTGTTCCAAAACTGTCCTTTTAACAGTTTTTCTTAGTTTTGTGTAGTTTGGGAGAAATCCCATAACTCTCTCCTCCGATGTCGGTTTTAGTCCGTTTCAGAGTCTATGGAAAGCTTATTGAGCGTACTACAACATATCACAAGTCCAGAATTTTTAGAGCAACCTAACAGGTCCGGAAATTTCTCTTTTAGGGCAGCAGTCCACTAATTCCAACAAACTGATTTGCTTATCTTGTTTGATTAAACTTTTAGCACACAAAATAGTTAGATCTAAACATAACATACCATTTAATAAGTAGATCTATAGTTCTCATGTTCAAGATCATGAACTTCATGGTTCAAAATAACCAAAACCAAATACAAGATTAAACACACTCAAGAGTAAGAAAAATAAGATTTTCTATACTTTAAAAACCTAGCTTCCAATTCATGCTATAGATCTAACTTTTGATCCATAAAAGAGTTGGATCTAAACATAGAACACCTTTAAACACCAAGATCTAGAGTTATAACCTCAAGATCACAACTTCAAGTTGTTAAAATCAAATCAAACTACCAAGAAACTCAAGCCTTCAAATATAAATTTGTTATACCTTAGCTTACTTGCTCTCCTTCTTCATCTTCTCCATAGCTTGATCATGGATCTTGATTGGCATGGAAATCCAAATCTTCCCTTTCTCTTCTCCAAGTGGCTGACGAACATGGCCTTCTCTACTCTCTCTCTCTCTCTTTTTAGCTATCTTTGGTAGATAAAATGAAAGAGAAAGAAGAACAAGAAAATAAGATAACTTAGTTTAGAGAACTAAAGATATTCCAAGCTCCTCCCTTTCTCCTTTTCTTCTAGCATGGACCGGCCAAATGGCCTCTCCAATTCTCACATTAATTCTCTCTTTCTCCCTTAATAAATGCCAAGCTTTTGTTGCAAGAAATGAACCAAGTGTTGGACAAAATAACTAGTTGACACATTGCTAAGCTAGAACTAGATTAGGCTTAGGGTTGTTCACTAACTAAAGTGAGTCATTAAATGCACATTCATCTCCCCCTTTCTAATGCCCTTATGGCCGGCCACTTGGCTAAAAATTGCTTCAAGTTTACTTTCTAATTTACCTCTTATTTGAGTTAACAAATGTCCAAAATTCCTCTCCCACTTGGGCTAAAAATTGAGCCATTATTTTAATGTCTTGCTTGGTCCTCTAACCAATTTCATTCACCAATACTTGAGCTATAAAATATACATAGTCCAATTCCTTAAATTCTTATCCAACCCAATCCATTTAATTAGGGTTTTTACTTCCTCAATTATAACACCAATCCTTGATCATGCACATCTATTTCCTTAACCCAATTAGACTTGCTATAATTAGGTTATAAAATTAATCATTTGAGATATATATAAAATAAATCTCCTAGAATTAGTAAGTATTCTAAATACCACAAATCTCTTTTCCCATAACCCCTTAGGTTATTAAATCCTTCATTCCTAATATATAATTAGGGTTACACTAGTTTCTTTTGTTTGTTTATATAATAAACAAATATAAACCATCACATAATGTTCATATTCATTACACACAACCTTTTTAACCCTTAGGGTTTAATACTTCGCATTTAGAATTCCCAAATTAGGTTTTCCGATTATCAGAATCTGAAAATAGGATTTTCAGATCTGGTATTAGGGTCTTCAAATAATCAATTAAGATTTTATATAACTCAATTAGGGTTTTCCCTAATTAATTTAACATTGATGACGTTTAACCTTGCACATAACATTATATTCCCCATCTAGGGTTTTCAGAACCGATTGTTAGGGTTTCTAACAGTTCGTTAGATTTTTTTCTAACCGAACATTGTCGTTCTTAATATATTCTTAGGGTTTGTCACAGATATAATTTATCTGATCAACCCATGACCCTTAACCACATTCTGAACACATCATTAACCGTAAACACAGAACATAATCACATAACAATTAATCCTGAATAATTCACTTATTCCCTTTACAGAATTTTGAAACCCTCAAAATTCCTTCCCAATAACATTAAACGCATACACTTATATTCTGTCTAGGTCTAATATTTGACCTAAAATCAATCATTTAAGTTTTTCATAAATTGTCTAAATTCTCGGGTTGTCACATTCACCCCTCCTTAAAAGAATTTCGTCCCCGAAATTCACCTTACGCCTTACACCGTGCACCTTACACCATTCACACATGAACCTTATACCTTACACCATTCACACATATACCCTTCACACATATTTCACATGCTACCCAATACATCACTTACAAGGGTAAAAATTTTAAATCTGTGCTGAGGAATCGTATAGACTGGTTGTTTTTAATTTTCGCAAAGGTTTTATGGAAATTCATCCGCAAACCGTCATAACTTACGGACACAAGGGTGATCAGCCCGATATGCCCTGTACTGGCCAGGTATTGTTGGTCGGAACAATTTGTTCCTCTTATCCGCCTTAGGCGCCCAAAATTTCATACCTCAGTCTTATTTGATTCCGCAGCAAAACAATTTTGTTTGAGAAATTTCTTTCAATAAACACTTGGAGTTTTTGAAAACATTTTCGAGAATGACGTCATGATGCCGCACTGTATTTAACAGTCCGTTGAGGATTTCGTCATTTTGTGATTTTATCATGCTACATCATACCATAGTGGAATAGTGACTTTAAGTCAAATTCACACTAAGTAATACTGCATTGATGACTCCATCATTTTTATCATCTCTGTACCAGGTCACATGATACATAAGTGATAAATAAAAATAATTTTTATTTTAGAAAGGCACATAGTGCGTATTTAACTGATGTCAAAATTTTGAAATTTAGCATAGATAGGGTTTAGGAAAACCTAATTCTCCACTAATGATCATATGCTTAAACATTCTATCTGTTCCTATTATCCTCAATACTCCATTCACACATAACTATACCCAATTCATAAAACCACACTTATGATTTCATAACCTGACCACAATTATATGAGTTTACGAACTGACCCTAGTCTGACCTTTGGCGTCCGTTCGCTGAGGGGCTCATAAACATTTCATATAACTATGCGTCAAGAATGTCACATATGTATGAGTTCTAAGAACTCGTACTTAATCCTATATCCTCTACCTATGACCTATTATCTATATATAATAACTAGCGTGACACAACATTTCAACTATTACCAATGTCACCAACTAAGTAGTACAAGGAATCATACAACTCTGTTGCTGGCACGAGTCCTCATTGAAATCCCCATCTAACCTTAACCCCCTTTTTCAATATGAATTAAATTCGTATTCATAATCCATAACTCATTTATGAGTTTTCATTTTCATAGTACCATTTTATAGTACAACATAGACACAGCATCTTGCTGTAAACTTTTCAATCATTAGATTGATTCTTTTCCCACATCATAACCTTATCAGATCACGGAGTGATCTTATCGTATATATTACGATTTATTTCTATGCCTATGATCGTTTTGTTTTACGATCTCCTATCCTTGCACTTCTGTTCACCGCTACTGTTCACCGCTATAACCAGAGTTAGGGAACTCTGTAGCTTAATAACTTACTGAGATTCGTCTTTGAATCTTACTGACCAACTAACTCTATGTGAGTTAGTCTTTTCCTAATCACTGAGGTTATTGGTCTCAGGTATTACTACCTAAGCTTCATAACCAACAGCTCTGATACCAACTGTAATATCCTCGAATCCGGGCCCCGAATCACCTCGGATCCGGTATACAATTTCTATCACTATTTGCGGAAGATATAAACATAAATTGTTTATACATTACATTACACACTATTCACCAAGGTCGAGTAACCTTAACTTAATACACATTTCTTATAATATCTATTACACAACAATATTTATCAAATACACTATTTA
Source organism: Panax japonicus (assembly GCA_020205505.1). Lineage (NCBI taxonomy): Eukaryota > Viridiplantae > Streptophyta > Magnoliopsida > Apiales > Araliaceae > Panax > Panax japonicus. The sequence goes on from CM035091.1 coordinate 68,401,732, forward strand.
CAAACTAGCCGCACTTTTATCCCAAGCCGGACTTGGCATTAATCGTTTCTTGTATCCGAACGCATTTGCTTTATCTGCAATATTTTATCATGATATAGCAAGGGTGAGCATGAAAGTTGCCCAGCAAGTTTATATACAATAACATAACAATATATATCATGATTGAAGAGTATGAATAATTGGTTGGCTATAATTCAACAATATGATTGTGAACTAGCAGAAACAAAATTTTGACTGAACAAATATTTTACATGAACAAACATTTCTGAACCAACTGGTAATGAAGGTGATCAGTCTTTCATACCTGACTTATACATGCAAGATATACAGAGTACAAATTTTTTTTTCTTAGCAATCAGTAATGATTAACCATAAGCTTGAAGAAACTACTCTTATTAGAGTTAAGTATAAGAAAACTTGCCTGAACCGTTGATTACCGCACGCAATTTAATAACGCTTTACCCCGAAGACCTAATATTAATAATATAGATCTCCAATAATTAGAATAATATCATCACAGTAATATACTGTTATATCTATATACACAAAATAACCTAAACACATTACCACATAAGCCTATCAGTTTATACAACACATAAGACTTAGTATCAGGTCAAACTATTGCAGTCTGACTTGAAACCGACACAATTCTAACATCCCGACGATCTAGTCGGACTTTTATCGAGTTTAAGTTCAATTAAACTCTGTCTAACCACTTATCCATTATCACAGATAATTTTTAATCAGACAAAACATTTTTCCTAAGCTCGTAATAATTTTCGGATAATTATTACTATTTATCACCATTTTTAAATCCTTAATACCGTATTTAAGTGAATTAAATACCACAAAATTCCTTAATCATTAATATTTATTTAATAAAAAAAACTATTAATGAAAATCATTACATAATATTATAATATAATTATAATATATCAAAGTATTTTTAATACCTTAAAAATCATTTTTATATGATTTTTAAACCTTTAAATCCATTATCCAATAATTAATATTAATATTAAAATATTAATATTTTCTTTACTAAATATCAAAAGTTATATTTTATAACTTAAAATATTTTTATAACACTTAAATCATTTTTATATGATTTTTAAAACATTAAAACTATTTTATTCCATAATTATTTAACTTCCTTGGATAATTTATCAAAAATTAATTCTAGTGCGTAGCTTAAGAAATTAGCTACCTCGTGCTTAACTTCGGTAATGCCCATCTTTTGACATAACCTTACATATGTTAACGTGATGCTCCATTTTAAATTTCGTGGCAATCGGAGTTGTAGAACTCCGTTTATAGCGATTTCCGTCGAAAAATCACAAAAATTGTAATGGTCATAACTTGGTCGTTTTAACTCGGAATCAGTTCATTTTTGGACACGAGCTACATATTACCATATATTTTCATTTTCCAAAAGCCTGGAATTTTTCTCATTATCTAAATGTCCGAAACAGCCCCCACAAAATTTTTGGCAGATTGTTTTTGTCGTTTTGCAGTTTCGGAGTCCTTTGCTAAAACTTATATAAAACGAGTTCTGTAACTCCGATTAATGATCCGTTAATTTTGTTGGGTTCGTATCTTTCCGAACCACAGTTGTAATCTATCACAATCCATATTTGGACATGTTAAGCTCCCGGAATTTAGCCCGGAATTGACTGTTCCAAAACTGTCCTTTTAACAGTTTTTCTTAGTTTTGTGTAGTTTGGGAGAAATCCCATAACTCTCTCCTCCGATGTCGGTTTTAGTCCGTTTCAGAGTCTATGGAAAGCTTATTGAGCGTACTACAACATATCACAAGTCCAGAATTTTTAGAGCAACCTAACAGATCTGGAAATTTCTCTTTTAGGGCAGCAGTCCACTAATTCCGACAAACTGATTTGCTTATCTTGTTTGATTAAACTTTTAGCACACAAAATAGTTAGATCTAAACATAACATACCATTTAATAAGTAGATCTATAGTTCTCATGTTCAAGATCATGAACTTCATGGTTCAAAATAACCAAAATCAAATACAAGATTAAACACACTCAAGAGTAAGAAAAATAAGATTTTCTATACTTTAAAAACCTAGCTTCCAATTCATGCTATCGATCTAACTTTTGATCCATAAAAGAGTTGGATCTAAACATAGAACACCTTTAAACACCAAGATCTAGAGTTATAACCTCAAGATCACAACTTCAAGTTGTTAAAATCAAATCAAACTACCAAGAAACTCAAGCCTTCAAATATAAATTTGTTATACCTTAGCTTACTTGCTCTCCTTCTTCATCTTCTCCATAGCTTGATCATGGATCTTGATTGGCATGGAAATCCAAATCTTCCCTTTCTCTTCTCCAAGTGGCTGCCGAACATGGCCTTCTCTACTCTCTCTCTCTCTCTTTTTAGCTATCTTTGGTAGATAAAATGAAAGAGAAAGAAGAACAAGAAAATAAGATAACTTAGTTTAGAGAACTAAAGATATTCCAAGCTCCTCCCTTTCTCCTTTTCTTCTAGCATGGACCGGCCAAATGGCCTCTCCAATTCTCACATTAATTCTCTCTTTCTCCCTTAATAAATGCCAAGCTTTTGTTGCAAGAAATGAACCAAGTGTTGGACAAAATAACTAGTTGACACATTGCTAAGCTAGAACTAGATTAGGCTTAGGGTTGTTCACTAACTAAAGTGAGTCATTAAATGCACATTCATCTCCCCCTTTCTAATGCCCTTATGGCCGGCCACTTGGCTAAAAATTGCTTCAAGTTTGCTTTCTAATTTACCTCTTATTTGAGTTAACAAATGTCCAAAATTCCTCTCCCACTTGGGCTAAAAATTGAGCCATTATTTTAATGTCTTGCTTGGTCCTCTAACCAATTTCATTCACCAATACTTGAGCTATAAAATATACATAGTCCAATTCCTTAAATTCTTATCCAACCCAATCCATTTAATTAGGGTTTTTACTTCCTCAATTATAACACCAATCCTTGATCATGCACATCTATTTCCTTAACCCAATTAGACTTGCTATAATTAGGTTATAAAATTAATCATTTGAGATATATATAAAATAAATCTCCTAGAATTAGTAAGTATTCTAAATACCACAAATCTCTTTTCCCATAACCCCTTAGGTTATTAAATCATTCATTCCTAATATATAATTAGGGTTACACTAGTTTCTTTTGTTTGTTTATATAATAAACAAATATAAACCATCACATAATGTTCATATTCATTACACACAACCTTTTTAACCCTTAGGGTTTAATACTTCGCATTTAGAATTCCCAAATTAGGTTTTCCGATTATCAGAATCTGAAAATAGGATTTTCAGATCTGGTATTAGGGTCTTCAAATAATCAATTAAGATTTTATATAACTCAATTAGGGTTTTCCCTAATTAATTTAACATTGATGACGTTTAACCTTGCACATAACATTATATTCCCCATCTAGGGTTTTCAGAACCGATTGTTAGGGTTTCTAACAGTTCGTTAGATTTTTTTCTAACCGAACATTGTCGTTCTTAATATATTCTTAGGGTTTGTCACAGATATAATTTATCTGATCAACCCATGACCCTTAACCACATTCTGAACACATCATTAACCGTAAACACAGAACATAATCACATAACAATTAATCCTGAATAATTCACCTATTCCCTTTACAGAATTTTGAAACCCTCAAAATTCCTTCCCAATAACATTAAACGCATACACTTATTTTCTGTCTAGGTCTAATATTTGACCTAAAATCAATCATTTAAGTTTTTCATAAATTGTCTAAATTCTCGGGTTGTCACATTCACCCCTCCTTAAAAGAATTTCGTCCCCGAAATTCACCTTACGCCTTACACCGTGCACCTTACACCATTCACACATGAACCTTATACCTTACACCATTCACACATATACCCTTCACACATATTTCACATGCTACCCAATACATCACTTACAAGGGTAAAAATTTTAAATCTGTGCTGAGGAATCGTATAGACTGGTTGTTTTTAATTTTCGCAAAGGTTTTATGGAAATTCATCCGCAAACCGTCATAACTTACGGACACAAGGGTGATCAGCCCGATATGCCCTGTACTGGCCAGGTACTGTTGGTAGGAACAATTTGTTCCTCTTATCCGCCTTAGGCGCCCAAAATTTCATACCTCAGTCTTATTTGATTCCGCAGCAAAACAATTTTGTTTGAGAAATTTCTTTCAATAAACACTTGGAGTTTTTGAAAACATTTTCGAGAATGACGTCATGATGCCGCACTGTATTTAACAGTCCGTTGAGGATTTCGTCATTTTGTGATTTTATCATGCTACATCATACCATAGTGGAATAGTGACTTTAAGTCAAATTCACACTAAGTAATACTGCATTGATGACTCCATCATTTTTATCATCTCTGTACCAGGTCACATGATACATAAGTGATAAATAAAAATAATTTTTATTTTAGAAAGGCACATAGTGCGTATTTAACTGATGTCAAAATTTTGAAATTTAGCATAGATAGGGTTTAGGAAAACCTAATTCTCCACTAATGATCATATGCTTAAACATTCTATCTGTTCCTATTATCCTCAATACTCCATTCACACATAACTATACCCAATTCATAAAACCATACTTATGATTTCATAACCTGACCACAATTATATGAGTTTACGAACTGACCCTAGTCTGACCTTTGGCGTCCGTTCGCTGAGGGGCTCATAAACATTTCATATAACTATGCGTCAAGAATGTCACATATGTATGAGTTCTAAGAACTCGTACTTAATCCTATATCCTCTACCTATGACCTATTATCTATATATAATAACTAGCGTGACACAACATTTCAACTATTACCAATGTCACCAACTAAGTAGTACAAGGAATCATACAACTCTGTTGCTGGCACGAGTCCTCATTGAAATCCCCATCTAACCTTAACCCCCTTTTTCAATAAGAATTAAATTCGTATTCATAATCCATAACTCATTTATGAGTTTTCATTTTCATAGTACCATTTTATAGTACAACATAGACACAGCATCTTGCTGTAAACTTTTCAATCATTAGATTGATTCTTTTCCCACATCATAACCTTATCAGATCACGGAGTGATCTTATCGTATATATTACGATTTATTTCTATGCCTATGATCGTTTTGTTTTACGATCTCCTATCCTTGCACTTCTGTTCACCGCTACTGTTCACCGCTATAACCAGAGTTAGGGAACTCTGTAGCTTAATAACTTACTGAGATTCGTCTTTGAATCTTACTGACCAACTAACTCTATGTGAGTTAGTCTTTTCCTAATCACTGAGGTTATTGGTCTCAGGTATTACTACCTAAGCTTCATAACCAACAGCTCTGATACCAACTGTAATATCCTCGAATCCGGGCCCCGAATCGCCTCGGATCCGGTATACAATTTCTATCACTATTTGCGGAAGATATAAACATAAATTGTTTATACATTACATTACACACTATTCCCCAAGGTCGAGTAACCTTAACTTAATACACATTTCTTATAATATCTATTACACAAAAATATTTATCAAATACACTATTTACAAACTAGCCGCACTTTTATCCCAAGCCGGACTTGGCATTAATCGTTTCTTGTATCCGAACGCATTTGCTTTATCTGCAATATTTTATCATGATATAGCAAGGGTGAGCATGAAAGTTGCCCAGCAAGTTTATATACAATAACATAACAATATATATCATGATTGAAGAGTATGAATAATTGGTTGGCTATAATTCAACAATATGATTGTGAACTAGCAGAAACAAAATTTTGACTGAACAAATATTTTACATGAACAAACATTTCTGAACCAACTGGTAATGAAGGTGATCAGCCTTTCATACCTGACTTATACATGCAAGATATACAGAGTACAAATTTTTTTTTCTTAGCAATCAGTAATGATTAACCATAAGCTTGAAGAAACTACTCTTATTAGAGTTAAGTATAAGAAAACTTGCCTGAACCGTTGATTACCGCACGCAATTTAATAACGCTTTACCCCGAAGACCTAATATTAATAATATAGATCTCCAATAATTAGAATAATATCATCACAGTAATATACTGTTATATCTATATACACAAAATAACCTAAACACATTACCACATAAGCCTATCAGTTTATACAACACATAAGACTTAGTATCAGGTCAAACTATTGCAGTCTGACTTGAAACCGACACAATTCTAACATCCCGACGATCTAGTCGGACTTTTATCGAGTTTAAGTTCAATTAAACTCTGTCTAACCACTTATCCATTATCACAGATAATTTTTAATCAGACAAAACATTTTTCCTAAGCTCGTAATAATTTTCGGATAATTATTACTATTTATCACCATTTTTAAATCCTTAATACCGTATTTAAGTGAATTAAATACCACAAAATTCCTTAATCATTAATATTTATTTAATAAAAAAAACTATTAATGAAAATCATTACATAATATTATAATATAATTATAATATATCAAAGTATTTTTAATACCTTAAAAATCATTTTTATATGATTTTTAAACCTTTAAATCCATTATCCAATAATTAATATTAATATTAAAATATTAATATTTTCTTTACTAAATATCAAAAGTTATATTTTATAACTTAAAATATTTTTATAACACTTAAATCATTTTTATATGATTTTTAAAACATTAAAACTATTTTATTCCATAATTATTTAACTTCCTTGGATAATTTATCAAAAATTAATTCTAGTGCGTAGCTTAAGAAATTAGCTACCTCGTGCTTAACTTCGGTAATGCCCATCTTTTGACATAACCTTACATATGTTAACGTGATGCTCCATTTTAAATTTCGTGGCAATCGGAGTTGTAGAACTCCGTTTATAGCGATTTCCGTCGAAAAATCACAAAAATTGTAATGGTCATAACTTGGTCGTTTTAACTCGGAATCAGCTCATTTTTGGACACGAGCTACATATTACCATATATTTTCATTTTCCAAAAGCCTGGAATTTTTCTCATTATCTAAATGTCCGAAACAGCCCCCACAAAATTTTTGGCAGATTGTTTTTGTCGTTTTGCAGTTTCGGAGTCCTTTGCTAAAACTTATATAAAACGAGTTCTGTGACTCCGATTAATGATCCGTCAATTTTGTTGGGTTCGTATCTTTCCGAACTACAGTTGTAATCTATCACAATCCATATTTGGACATGTTAAGCTCCCGGAATTTAGCCCGGAATTGACTGTTCCAAAACTGTCCTTTTAACAGTTTTTCTTAGTTTTGTGTAGTTTGGGAGAAATCCCATAACTCTCTCCTCCGATGTCGGTTTTAGTCCGTTTCAGAGTCTATGGAAAGCTTATTGAGCGTACTACAACATATCACAAGTCCAGAATTTTTAGAGCAACCTAACAGATCTGGAAATTTCTCTTTTAGGGCAGCAGTCCACTAATTCCGACAAACTGATTTGCTTATCTTGTTTGATTAAACTTTTAGCACACAAAATAGTTAGATCTAAACATAACATACCATTTAATAAGTAGATCTATAGTTCTCATGTTCAAGATCATGAACTTCATGGTTCAAAATAACCAAAATCAAATACAAGATTAAACACACTCAAGAGTAAGAAAAATAAGATTTTCTATACTTTAAAAACCTAGCTTCCAATTCATGCTATCGATCTAACTTTTGATCCATAAAAGAGTTGGATCTAAACATAGAACACCTTTAAACACCAAGATCTAGAGTTATAACCTCAAGATCACAACTTCAAGTTGTTAAAATCAAATCAAACTACCAAGAAACTCAAGCCTTCAAATATAAATTTGTTATACCTTAGCTTACTTGCTCTCCTTCTTCATCTTCTCCATAGCTTGATCATGGATCTTGATTGGCATGGAAATCCAAATCTTCCCTTTCTCTTCTCCAAGTGGCTGCCGAACATGGCCTTCTCTACTCTCTCTCTCTCTCTTTTTAGCTATCTTTGGTAGATAAAATGAAAGAGAAAGAAGAACAAGAAAATAAGATAACTTAGTTTAGAGAACTAAAGATATTCCAAGCTCCTCCCTTTCTCCTTTTCTTCTAGCATGGACCGGCCAAATGGCCTCTCCAATTCTCACATTAATTCTCTCTTTCTCCCTTAATAAATGCCAAGCTTTTGTTGCAAGAAATGAACCAAGTGTTGGACAAAATAACTAGTTGACACATTGCTAAGCTAGAACTAGATTAGGCTTAGGGTTGTTCACTAACTAAAGTGAGTCATTAAATGCACATTCATCTCCCCCTTTCTAATGCCCTTATGGCCGGCCACTTGGCTAAAAATTGCTTCAAGTTTGCTTTCTAATTTACCTCTTATTTGAGTTAACAAATGTCCAAAATTCCTCTCCCACTTGGGCTAAAAATTGAGCCATTATTTTAATGTCTTGCTTGGTCCTCTAACCAATTTCATTCACCAATACTTGAGCTATAAAATATACATAGTCCAATTCCTTAAATTCTTATCCAACCCAATCCATTTAATTAGGGTTTTTACTTCCTCAATTATAACACCAATCCTTGATCATGCACATCTATTTCCTTAACCCAATTAGACTTGCTATAATTAGGTTATAAAATTAATCATTTGAGATATATATAAAATAAATCTCCTAGAATTAGTAAGTATTCTAAATACCACAAATCTCTTTTCCCATAACCCCTTAGGTTATTAAATCATTCATTCCTAATATATAATTAGGGTTATACTAGTTTCTTTTGTTTGTTTATATAATAAACAAATATAAACCATCACATAATGTTCATATTCATTACACACAACCTTTTTAACCCTTAGGGTTTAATACTTCGCATTTAGAATTCCCAAATTAGGTTTTCCGATTATCAGAATCTGAAAATAGGATTTTCAGATCTGGTATTAGGGTCTTCAAATAATCAATTAAGATTTTATATAACTCAATTAGGGTTTTCCCTAATTAATTTAACATTGATGACGTTTAACCTTGCACATAACATTACATTCCCCATCTAGGGTTTTCAGAACCGATTGTTAGGGTTTCTAACAGTTCGTTAGATTTTTTTCTAACCGAACATTGTCGTTCTTAATATATTCTTAGGGTTTGTCACAGATATAATTTATCTGATCAACCCATGACCCTTAACCACATTCTGAACACATCATTAACCGTAAACACAGAACATAATCACATAACAATTAATCCTGAATAATTCACCTATTCCCTTTACAGAATTTTGAAACCCTCAAAATTCCTTCCCAATAACATTAAACGTATACACTTATTTTCTGTCTAGGTCTAATATTTGACCTAAAATCAATCATTTAAGTTTTTCATAAATTGTCTAAATTCTCGGGTTGTCACAGCTACTGTGCAACCACGCGTATTACTGTACTTTTTATCACCGGGTATTTCAACAGTTAACGGTAAAAGTTTTGTCGTTATTTTTAAAAAAGGTTATTTCTGTCGTTTTCTATATTCGACAATTATTCTGTTTATGGGGCCCACAAATGGCTGCACCGTCGTACGAATATTCCCCGACAACAAGAACATTCTACGACTAAATGAATATTCCCGACAACAATGAATATTTTATAATCACTTGCTTATTTTGCAAAATTTGAACATTTCACCCATGACTAAAGTATTATATCAAATCAACACCTTATTATTCAAAATAATAATGGAAATTCAATTTTATAAAAAGTTGGGGTCTTACAAATATTCTTCATCATTAATAAATTAGATATTTAGAACATATAGTAGATGATAAAAGTTTTCAACCTTAATTGTAGCGGAATCAATAATCCATTAGAAGAGTCAAGTAGAACATAATGTCTACTATTTCCTCCAAATTAAAAGTCTATCATTAATATTAATTTAATTCCTTTAATACCCATCAATAGTTCTTTGTTGTACCCAAGATAAAGAGAACTTTCATCATCTGTCTTCACCTGAACCACCAAATATTATAGTTAAATTCATAATTCATATTTATAATCATGTAAATTACAAAGGCTTAGTAAAACTTTCACTCAAGGTCCTTGCCACAAAGGCTAAAGACACTCAATAATCATATCGTCTTTACATCTTACACCAAAGACATTCAAATGTAACAACAATGATCATGATCATACCAATCAATTATCTATCTTTGCACTATGTGCCAAAGATATTCTACTGTAAAATCAATGGTCATGATCATACCAATTAGTAATTTTTTCCCATAAAAATATGTAACCAGCTCCTTTCCACTCCAAAGTGTGATAACATTGCACTGTTCATGCCCACTTCTAGGATTCTTCTCAATATCACTCTGAAGAGACCCTTGAGGTCTATTGTTTAGAGCACTTATAATCTGTCCCATTTGGTTTTCAAGATTCTTTATTGCAACTGCTTGATTTTTCATTGCCACCTCATTACTAGCTATATATTTCATGATCAGCTCTTAATAGTTAGGATGATTCCTTGACCACAAATTATAACTATTCTGATATGGATTTGACAGATGGTCATAAATACCCACAAACTGAACTGCCTCAGGATTAATCGCACACTGCTCCATTGGATGTGAAACCGCACACAACTCACGCACAAATGCCACTTGTTGGATATTTTCCCTTGCAATTACATCCATTTTCCTTGAAAGTGCTGACATTTAAGCTGCTAAAGTTGTTACTGCGTCCACTTCTAACACCTCAGCTACCTTCGGCTATTTCATCCTCACAGTTGGCCACTGATAATTATTAGCTGTCATAGTTTCCAGCAACTGATAAGCCTCATCACAATTCTTCGCCATAATCGGCCCACCCACTATAACATCTATACTCGATCTCACCGTACTGAATAGTCCATTGTAAAAAGTATGCACCTGAAGCCATTTGGGAATCCCATGATGTGGAATTTCCTCAATGAGTCTTTGAGCCTTTCTCATGCTTCATATAGTGATTCTGAGTCATGCTGAACGAAAGAGAAGATATTGTTCCACATCTTTGTTGTCTTTGCTGGCGGGAAGAACTTAACAAGGAAATTATGAGCTAAATCGTTCCATGTAGTAATTGAGCTCGGTGGTAAAGAATGAAGCCAACTCTTAGACTTATCCCTAAGAGTGAACGAAAATAACCTCAGTCTAATATCATCCTCTGATACACTATTGTACTTGAAAGTGTCACATATTTCTATTAAACTGACTATGTGATCATTCGGATCATCATTCGGCGAACCCCAAAACTGACATGAATTCTCAATCATTTTTATTGTACCATGCTTGATCTCAAAATTTGTGGCATTAATGGCAGGTCTATTAATGTTTGACTGAATTTCTGTAACCCAGGGTGTGGCATAGTCCCGTTGTGCTTTCTGTTCTTCTTCAGCCATCTTAACATGTGTTTCTAGTGTCTCTCGAGTTTCCTTAATCCACTTACTCAACCGCTGAAACCTATTTTCAATGTCGTTCTCGTAAGGTAATAATTCTGGCTTCTTTGATTGAGTTTGCATACACTACTCAAGAATACCTGAAACAAGAATTAAAACAAAAACAAAACAAAAGTGTTTAACTAAAAATGATTTAATTAAACTGATATTGAAAGTAATAAACACAATTATAAATCCCCGAAGACGACACCAAAAACTTGTTGGGTAAAATTTTATTTAACACAACACGCAAGTGTACGTGGTCAACAAGTAATAAAGTGATAAGTCAAGTATCGTTCCCACAGAGAAAATAATTGCAATTTATCCTAAAAACTACCAATTTTATATTATCTCAATTTTATTAAACAATTGATAAAGTTTATGAAATCTATAAAAATTACTAATCAAACAAAATTAAACTAACTACCTCAAGATTTAATCAGATAATAGAGACTTAAGACTATAATTTCACTTATTGCTTCATTTAGATTGGCACACTTCCTATTAAGCCAAATCAATTATTCTGGATTGTTAATCAAGAATACGTATGTAAATATGACCATCTCTCAATGCGTCAAACTCATATCAATTTAAATCCACAGATGATAGAATTAAGTTGAACACCATAATTAACTAATTCACTATATCTTTATGTGAAATACAATTAAAGAGAATTTTAAGCACAAGTTCTTAATTAGATTACAAACGGCGTATATGTATATCTCTATCCTAGACACAAATCATGAATTTCGTTGCCATGCAAAAAACACAATCACATGTTATTATGATCAGATCTAAACCTATAATCCATCTCTTGAGTTCATATAGATGATCACAGTAATTATTGATTAGACAATTAATATTTAAGTACAAATCATAATAGATGTAAGACCCCAACTTTTTAATGAATAAAATCGAATTTCCTCTATTTATTATTGTGAATAATAAGGTGTTAATTTGATATAATGCTTTGGTTATGGGAAAAAATGTGCAAAATTTTAAAAACACGCAAGTGGTTATAAAATATTCATTTTTTTAGGGAAATATTCGTTTGTTCGTGGAATATTCTTTCTGTCGGGGAATATTCGTACGACGGCACAACTATTTGTGGGCCCCCATAACATAATAACTGTTGGATGAAGAAAATGACAAAATTGAGTTTTTATAAATAACGACGTAATCGTTACCGTTAACACTGTTGGAATACCCGGTTGGTAAAGTAAAGTTATATGCGTTGTTGTACAGTAGTACACGGTATTGTACATAATTTTTTTCAATTATTGATTCTTACGTGAGAAGGCACTACTCAATAATTGTTATAGTAATTACTGTTCAATATTTTATTTTATTGATTCAATAATTGCTGCGTTGATATTTTATATTATTGTTGTTTCAATAATTATCACTGCACAGTATCTCCATTATCAGATCAATAATTCATATTATTTGAATAATATTATTAGATAGCATTAATAGCAATGTCTAGAAAGTTCTATCAATGAGAGGTTTGGTCACCTAATTGCGCGCCAGTAAGGAGAAATCCTTATCGGAAAGCTCCCTCTTTCCTGGGAACTGCATGGTTGTCATTATTGTGATTCTGTAATATTATTTATGAATAATTAATTATTGATTTATATGATAAGGAAATATTTATTTGATGTGGATATAAATGATGGATTTATTTATGTGGTTATAAATGAAAGAGTTAATATTGAGGTGTTTTATCAGTATTTTGTCGGATTGGAGGTATTAAAAGATCAAATCGGTGTTCTTACAGATTTATTATGTGAGTTATAATATTTAATCCTACCGTTGGATCGTTGTGATTTTTGAATATGTTATACATATATAAGATGAGTATATGTCCACAAATTTTGAATCGTTAAAAATGAACGTATAATTTGTTATAAATTTTAAGAGGTGACTGATTCAGAAATTAGGTTTACAAATGATTTTGGTGAAAAATTCTAGAAATGGGAGGGCCTCACTTTTGGTTGTTGGGGAAGATGGCTAATTTTTGGTGGGTAGAATAGTAGCAGGTAAAGCCATTAGGTTACAGGTCAAGTTTGCTTCGGCGTGCTAACATTTTTCTATAAATAGAGGGCTAAGTTAGAATTGAAAATCACACCAGAATTCATAAGTTTTCTCTCTTTTTCTCTCTAGATTATCGAGTGTATTTTGTAAGTATTTAGATACTTGGTGAGTTGGTATTCATCAGTGCAAGTTTCCTTCAGCGTCATATTCGATATCCAGTTAGAAGTACTGCTCTTTTGAGGTAAGGGATAGTAAGAGATTTTAAGGGTGTGAAGAGGAATTTAAAATCACAATTATGATTATGAGTTATTCATATAATTGTGAAAAGGAACTATTGAGTGATGTTACAGGGATAAAACACTGTTGGTGGAATTTTAATGTGGAGAAGATAGTAGACTTTATGGTCTATTTGACTCTTCTAATGGATTGCTCATTCCGCTGCAACTATGGTTGAAAAGTTTTATCATCTACCATATGTTCTAAATCTCTGATTTATTACTGATGAAGGCTATTGATAATTTAATTATCTTTAGTCATGATATTCTTTATTGGGCTAGTTGTGCTCACCCTTTTGCTTCACAATTCCTTTTCAGGTAATAAGAGTGTAGCTGGGTCGAGCGAGGGTAACTGGGAAATAGAACGATGGTCTCTAGCTGTGGAGGTTCTCCCTATGCAGTATAGAAAGGTGTTTTATACATCATTTAGTAGTTATATTTGGTGAATCAAATTGGGTGAGTCGAACTCAATGTTGGAAGGGTGTTTTGACACTATCATACAAGATGTCTAATGACATACAACCTCGTGTCATCATAAGACATGGTTGTACTCATCCACTTGCTGAGTATATCTACGAGCACTACCTATGTAATCTTGGTGTTTGGTTAAAGTATGACTCTCAATTAGAGACAGTGGAGATAATGATATGTCAAGAGAAGACTCACCATTGGAAAGAATATGATAGTAATATTCTCGTTTTTCTTTGGGGTCTATTGGATCAACCAAGGATAATTCTGTGTCCATATGATATCTATCATAACCTAGACGCATAGCCTCCCATTTACTAAGGTTTCCTTGAGCACTTCCCAAAGATTTTAATTTCTAAAATAGTTTTTGACTATACCTTTATGTAAGATGTCATGGTGACGTGCTACCCAAGTTGGAGTCAAGAGTCACAGTTGATATATATATATATTTGTATCAAAACTCATAACACATGAGTTGTTGTATTTTGCACGACAATTGTTGTAATAAAGTTGTAGTTATTTTCTGTACCATGTATTTGGTGACTCAGAATGGGTTGGATGGAATGGACCTATTTTGGGGTTGTCACAGTTGGTATCAGAGTTTAGAGATATGGTCTCTAGCGGATATCGGAGAATATAACTAGGAGGGGAGAGATGAGTAAATCCTTCGCTAGTGTGTCCTACCTAAGCTTAATTGTTGGTTGGTCATAATATATGGATATTATGTGATACGTTAATTTGCTTAATTAACCCTTGTTTTATGGCAGTATTTGAGAATGGCAGCTGAGAATGCTAACAATGGAGTGAATGAGACTGTGGGGATACCTCTAATCACTAATCATGATAATGTGATGTCAGACGAATAATGAATTAGAGATATTCTTGTGGGGAGTTAAGAATTGATAGTTGCACCCGAGATAGTCGCAGAGGTAACATCTGAGAGTGAGGAAGAAGAGGTACCTGAGGAGAATTTATTATAGGTATTATATGATCAAAATGTAGAATTGAAAAATCGTATTCATGAGTTAGAAGAGCAGGTTAAAGAATGACAGGCGGTCGTGGAGCAAAAGGATACAACAATTCAAGCTTGTGTTACCCGATATACGATGCTTGAACAGAAACATTCTTTGGCAGAGTATAAGATGATAAAGATGGAATCTGAGCTGAAAGAAGAAAACACTGAACGAGTAAGAATGAGTGTTGCATGGGTAAAAGCCACACGACGCGTTGATATGGTAGAAAGAGATGTCCGATCTAAGAAGGCTAAAATAGATGATATGTATTTCTCTTTTTGGACAGCAATTGGGAGAACCCAACATCGAGTTTTGAATTACCTTGTACATAGCGGTTAACCTGAATTCGATATGGATCGAAGATTGATGATTCAGATCATGAATCAGGAGTACGATGAGGCAGTTGAGGAAGGAATATACCCTATAGAAAAGTATATTCCAACGGTAGTGATGACGCCAAATGCTGCCCCAGAGACAAGTCAAAGCCGAGTAGTTCAAGGGATAGTGGTTGTCATGACTTCCTAACAAGTGAGGAACCCAAATGCAGTTATCACGGGAGATGAGCAATGGAGAAAACATGATGACCGGGGAGATAGAATCTGAAATTAAAGCAAGGTATTCTCAACTTTTTGAAATACCAGGTACGTAAATTTCGGGGACGAAATTTTATAAGGAGGATAGGTTGTAAGACCCCAACTTTTTAATGAATAAAATCGAATTTCCTCAATTTATTATTGTGAATAATAAGGTGTGAATTTGATATAATGCTTTGGTTATGGGTGAAATGTGCAAATTTTTTAAAATACGCAAGTGGTTATAAAATATTCATTTTTGTCGGGGAATATTCGTTTGATCGTGGAATATTCTTTCTGTCGGGGAATATTCGTACGACGGTGCAACCATTTGTGGGCCCCATAACAGAATAATTGTCGGATGAAGAAAACGACAAAATTGAGTTTTTATAAATAACGACGTAATCATTACCGTTAACACTGTTGGAATACCCGGTTGGTAAAGTAAAGTAATACATGTTATTGCACAGTAGCACACGGTATTGTATAGAATTTTTTTTAATTATTGATTCTTACGTGAGAAGGCACTACTCAATAATTGTTACAGTAATTATTGTTCAATATTTTATTTTATTGATTCAATAATTGCTGCGTTGATATTTTTATATTATTGTGGTTTCAATAATTGTCACTGCACAGTATCTCCATTATCAGATCAATAATTCATATTATTTGAATAATATTATTAGATAGCATTATTGGCAATGTCTAGAAAGTTTTGTTAAGGAGAGGTTTGGTCAACTAATTGTGCGCCAGTAAGGAGAAATTCTTATCGGAAAGCCCCCTCTTTCCTGGGAACTGTCTGGTTGTCATTATTGTGATTCTGTAATATTATTTATGAATAATTAATTATTGATTTATATGATAAGGAAATATTTATTTGATGTGGATATAAATGATGGATTTATTTATGTGGTTATAAATGAAAGAGTTAATATTGAGGTGTTTTCTCAGTATTTTGTCGGATTGGAGGTATTAAAAGATCAAATCGATGTTCTTACTGCTTTATTGTGTGAGTTATAATATTTAATCTGACCGTTGGATCGTTGTGATTTTTGGATATGTTATACATATATAAGTTGAGTATATGTACATAAATTTTGAATCGTTAAAAATGAACGTATATATTGTTATGAATTTTAAGAGGTGACTGATTCAGAAATTAGGTTTATAAATGATTTTGATGGAAAATTCTAGAAATGGGTGGGCCCCACTTTTGGTTGTTGGGAAAGATGGCTGATTTTTGGTGGGTAGAATAGTAGCAGGTAAAGCCATCAGGTTACAGGTCAAGTCTGCTTCGGCATTCTAATATTTTCCTATAAATAGAGGGCTAAGTTAGAATTGAAAATCACACCAGAATTCATAAATTTTATCTCTTTTTCTCTCTAGATTATCGAGTGTATTTTGTAAGTATTTAGATACTTGGTGAATTGCTATTCATCAGTGCAAGTTTCCTTCAGCGTCATATCCGATATCCAGTTAGAAGTACTGCTCTTTTGAGGTAAGGGATAGTAAGAGATTTTAAGGGTTGTTTTGTTTTTTAGTTTCGTAATTTTTCTGACCTTCAAAAATTCGGGAAAAATTTGAAATGATAATTTGATGAGTTTTCTAGATTGTGTACAAAAATGGCGATTTTTGGATGTATAGATTATGAGTTATGAATTTTATGAGAAAAGACTATTTTAAAAGTAAACCCTTATAACTCCTTGTGGTTAACTCCAAAATTGGTGAAATGTTTATTGGGAGTACATGTATATGATAGAAGTATACTCTGTAAATTTAGAAATATTTGGATAAAAGTACAATTTTTGATAAATATCTAAATATTCGGCTGTTTTGGCCATATGAAAAATAGTATATGATTTTTAAAAATTCTGAGAAAAATATATGTTCAATATGAGACTATATTCTACTAAATCTCAAAAAAGAAAAGTTGTTTGTACTGATTTGGTATTTTTCATGAAAATGGACTAGTTATGAGTAAATGAATTAAATATGTTATGTGAAGTAAGAAAATTGGAAAATAGGATTTTACGGCTTGAGAATCCTATATGAGGTATATGCAGATTTTTGATGAGAGTTTTGGTTATTGGTGATGAAATCTTATAAGTTTGGAATTGTAGGATGATTAAATGCATTATTTAGTAAAGTGTAAACAATTAAAATAAATTGTTTATAAGTTTAAGAAATGTTATTTGAATATCATTATACCGAAATATTGGTATGGATTTTATGGTAGAATTTCTACCTTTTAATGTCGGGTTTACTATTCATGAGTTACTATTTACGAGTTACTATTCATGAGTTACTATTCACAAAATTACTATTCATGGGTTACTATTCACGAGTTACTATTCATGACAAAATTGGTTTTTTTTCTAACCAAATTATAGTTGAGTTATGAATATTACTCTTGAGATTAAATCTATATATTGATTATATTATATTTTATTATCATATATAACATTTTTATAACACTAATGATGATATTAATTTCACTTTGATTTGAGTGTAAAGATGAGTAGATTATTGGTATGATCATGAGTATGAGTTCTCTTTGGCCAGTAGTGCAAATTTGAATTGTTGACTGGTATGATCATGACCATTGAATTTATAATTGAATATCTTTAGCTTAAGTGCAAAGGTGAAATGATCAACATGGTTATAATTATTGTTTATATAAATTCTGAAATTATTATATATTTCTTTGAGATATTAATATATTTGGTCTGTAGTGCAAATATGAACTGTTGATGAATATATTTGGCATGTAGTGCAAATATGAACTGTTGAGGAATATCTTTGCCCTATAGTGCAAAGATGAATTGTTGATGAATATCTTTGGCCCGTAGTGCAAAGATGACTTGTTGTTGAATATCTTTGGCTGTAGTGCAAAGATGGTCTGTTGATGAATATCTTTGGCCCGTAGTGCAAAGATGAAATTGTTAGTATGATTATAAATAGGAACTGTGATTTGGTATAACCATGATCTTTAATGTTTCAGGTAAAGACATGTGATGAAAATTATCTTCGTCCTGAGTGCGAAGAGGAATTTAGAATCACAATTATGATTATGAGTTATTCATATAATTGTGAAAAGGAACTATTGAGTGATGTTACAGGGATAAAATACTGTTGGTGGACTTTTAATGTGAAGAAGATAGTAGACTTTATGGTCTATTTGACTCTTCTAATGGATTGCTCATTCCGCTGCAACTATGGTTAAAAAGTTTTATCATCTACCATATGTTCTAAAACTTTGATTTATTACTGATGAACGCTATTGATAATTTAATTATCTTTAGTCATGATATTCTTTATTGGGCTAGTTGTGCTCACCCTTTTGCTTCACAATTCCTTTTCAGGTAATAAGAGTGTAGCTGGGTCGAGCGAGGGTAACGGGGAAATAGAACGGTGGTCTCTAGCTGTGGAGATTCTCCCTAAGCAGTGTAGAAAGGTTTTGTATACATCGTTTAGTAGTTATATTTGGTGAATCAAATAGGGTGAGGCGAACCCAATGTTGGAAGGGTGTTTTGACACTATCATATAAGATGTCTAATGACATACAACCTCGTGTCATCATAAGACAGGGTTGTGCTCATCCACTTGCTGAATATATTTACGAGCACTACCAATATAATCTTGGTGTTTGGTTGATGTATAACTCTTAATTAGAGACAGTGGAGATAATGATATGTCAAGAGAAGACTCACCATTAAAAAGAATATGATAATAATATTCTCGTTTTTCTTTGGGGTCTATTGGGTCAACCAAGGATAATTCTGTGGCCGTATGATATCTATCATAACCTAGACGCATGGCCTACCATGTACGAAGGTTTCCTTGAGCACTTCCCAAAGATTTTAATTTCTAAAATAGTTTTTGACTATACCTTTATGTAAGATGTCATGGTGACGTGCTACCCAAGTTGGTGTCAAGAGTCACAGTTGATATATATATTTGTATCAAAACTCACAACACATGAGTTGTTGTATTTTGCACGACAATTGTTGTAATAAAGTTGTATGTGGTTTCTGTACCATGTATTTGACGACTCAGAATGGGTTGGATGGAATGGACCTATTTTGGGGTTGTCACAATAGACAATCCTTTATAGTCTACTGTGTCCCAAATCATCTACTAAATCCTTTCCTGAATCTTTCTCAGACATGGCAACTTCTATTCTCCTCTCGACCATTCCGACCCAGCGATTTTTATGCCATCAAGAAATTCGCCCCGACAGTGTACTTATGTGAATCCGCCCCAGTGGAGATATTGCACTATGAAATCTGCTCCGGTGGTGTGGTTGGAACCCAAAAGCTGCAAACTTGTCCTTAAGCTCAAAATTTCCTGTTTTCATCAACCACAACCAATTCCTACAACACAAACAAGTAAACAAGTAAAAAGATACTAAAAATACTCAAAGTGGGAAAGAATTAAACCCAAAAGGTAACTGATACATAGGTATAGAACCCCCTCATCAAAGAGTGCACTCGAGAAAAGCGTGGGTTCTAAGCCTCATAAAAAATATCCAATTTGTGACTTTGAAACTGACCACGATAAGCAAAATCACTATCGAGTGCTAGGGATTCCTGAGCCAAAAAATAGCCTTTAATTGTATTATTTATGCTATGTTTTTTGTACATATGAATGAAAATATCATTGAGAAGTTAATGAATCTATTTACGCTATATTACATTAATATTGATAGTAATAATACTAAGAAAATAATATTAATATTATTATGTATTTTAATATTAATATTAAATATAATAATAATAATAATAATAATAATAAAATATTAATATTACTCAGATGCATATTGAGAAAAAGAATATTACTCTATCCGTTCTTAATTATTTGACGTTTTAGAGGTGAACACAAGAATTAAGATAATGATTGAAAAGTATTAAATATAATACTCAATTGTCTATAATACCCTTAAATCATCATTTATCATAGTTATTCATACTCTCTCTCACACATATTTCCATAATTATCTCCTAAAAAACTCTCATGCCTCATTTTTTCTTTGGTCTCTCTCTTCATCCATCCCCATAAAAAAATGTATCCAATTTTTTAAAAATTATCTACACACTCTCTCCCTCATAATATACAAAAGAGTTTTGTTGGGATAAGAAGAGAGAAAGAGTTAAAAGTATCAAAAAAATAGGCAGAGTAATGAGAGATAATTTTGGAAAAATTATCATTAATTCTCCTAGATTTGAACAAACGTCAAATAATTAAGAACAAATAAAAAACTCTAAAACGTCAAATAATTAGGAACAGAGGGAGTAATATCAATACTACTACTTGTATTATTCATATTAATATTACTTTTAATATTCACAATAGTAATAATTAATGAGCTTTTGTTCTATATAAATATTATATTAAAACGAGCTTTATAATGTGCATTTACCTTAAATTCAATTAATATTTTTTACAAAAAAAATTGTTATTAAATTAAACATTTCGTAAATTATCGAGGATGGTACTAATTAAGGATACAATCATTTTATTGGGGAGGGTACTAATTAAAGATAGCAAAGTTTTCAAAAGTTTTAAAAAATTCAGACAAAAAAAGAACTAGCCGCTGCCACTTCTTCTACTAGGCCTCGTTTGCCATGTCAATTCTGTCACTTCTTTTAGCCATTTTTCCTAAGTTTTGTGTCCCAACGCTATAAGCTGTAGCGGCTCGTACAAATTTTTGTTGTTGTGCCTCGTTTGCCATGTCAATTCTTTCACTTCGTCTGGTGTGCTGTTGTGCCATTGACCGTATCCCATTTTTTAGACATTTGTCCTAAATATTTTGTCCTAGCCGCTACAAGCTGTAGCGATATGTACAATTTTTTTCCTGTGCCTCGTTTGCCGTGTCAATTCTGTCACTTCGTTTGGTGTGCTGCTGTGCCATTGATCATGTCCCATTTTTTAACCATTTGTCCCAATTTTTTTGTCCCAACCACTATAAGCAATAGCGGCACGTACAATTTTCTTTTTAACTCCCCACCCCCTTGCTTCCTTTCCTTCCTCCTCCGCCGCTACGATCTCTCCTCATTCACACATTTCTTGTAACAATTCACACATTAATATTCATATTAATGTTAGTATCGATATTAATATTAAACTACATCTTAATATTAATTATATACTTCATCTTAATATTAGTATTGATATTAATATCAAACTTCATATTAATATTTGTTAGTTAATATTAATTATATTCTTCATATTAATATTAGTATTAATATTAATATGAAGTATAATATTAACTAACTAAGTTTAATATGAAGTTTAATATAAATTGTAATTTCTACATTACTCGTAACAAATCAACCAAATGGATAATCTTATTCACATAACAATTAAAGTTATTTCGTGTACATGAGATGAAAGCTACAACATTTTCTTTATCTCAACCTCCGGAAGTACTCTTGCGACTTTTTTGAAGAGTTCTCAAGCGATTCAAAATCTAAAGATCGTTACATCTTCAAAGGATCACTTCTCTTTGCGAATATCAACATTGGCCCTAATGAAATAGTCGACATAATTGCATACTAAAATGCCACAGTTTGATATGTTATGTTGTATCGGTCGGGTCTTTGCTACCTGTACACGGGGATTACCGTTGGCCCACTCACGCATCTGATTACCAATTCATAAACACAATGGTATCAATCACACCTTCATGTACAAAGTAGTTGGGTAATAACGAGTAATATATTTGACATTTATAAAAGTACAATAACAAATACTACACATACCGCAATGTCACCGAATTCTTTGTACATGATCTTGTAGCTTTATATACTTGGTATCATTGTAGTACGGGTTAAGGATGGTAACTATCCAATCGTCAACCAAGAATATAAACAAGACAAAATGACTTTGATTTGTACTACACACTTGCATGAAGATATAATTGCATTCGTTTAAAGGTGGGACCACATTTGGGTGCACATACGGTTGGCAAAAACTCGCTCCACGATTATTGGTGGGGGGCACACAATTCTGCCCAATATGCATGAAGAATGACCCCATGAATGCAAATTGGGACTACCTTTTTATTCCCTGCGACCTTTAGTACTACTCTCTATCCCGCAGTAACAAACATATATGCGTCCATGACATGCACGGAAATTCGTGCTCTAGGCCCAAATGACTGGAATTAATTATGGTCTAATGTATGCCACTATCGCGGATGTGACACAAGATATATATTTTAATTCACCACCACGTTTCCAAACAGATGTTCATTTATGAACGTCACCTTATGCTCCCTTAGTTTTTTGGTTGGGCACCCTTTCCGTCCATAAGAGATGTGCGCTCCCATTTCTTGTACCTGATATTAATAATATTAATATTATTATTAATATTAATAGTACTAATTGTTGTAATATCAATCTTAATATGACTAATTCTTGTAATATTAAAATTACCACTTCAAGTACATTAAGTTCATCAGTTCCTATGATGTCAAAAACACCCACAAAGCCTTGGGTGGTTGGAATGTAGCTTTCCTCATAGGCTTTGGTTGTGGGAATATAGCTCTCGTCATAGGCTTAGGCAGTGGGAATGTAGCTCTCCTCATAGGCTTGCACAGTGGGAATGTAACTCTCTTGTACTGGATAATTTGTTTACTTCCAAGCTCTTTGTTGAATTGGGAGAATTGGGATTGGAATCCAAATTCAGTGAGACCCCCCTGCTGAGGTATTTTTCCCTCTTACGTCAAAGTTGTATTTACTGTACTGGTGATCCCAATTTTGTTTCTACAGGACATACTCGGGAGGCATCTGAGTAAATGCAAAACACTTATTAAGTAAAGATTTTGTACTCTCAACCTATCATGTAAGATGAACACAAACAAATATTAGAAAAAATAAATAATATCAATAAATGTAATATGAAGTATATACTACAATGTCAAAAAATTAAACCAACTGATAATTGTGTACCATGTTAATAAGGTGATGTTGATTGTAAACGACCCGAGTCTCATAAGAACGGTCTGGGTTCCTTTCTCGTCAAGGTCGATGCAGTTTCCTATGTATTAGTTTCCCATACCAGTCCATGTAATCATCTAGTGTCACATAATTAGAAATTTTATATTGTTGTTGTAAGACCCCGAATTTTATGAAATAAAAGTATACAATTTTTCTATTTAATAAATAGTTAAATTGATAAAAGTTTAAAGTTATGGGTGAAATTATTTTTTTTCAAAATAAGCAAGTGGTTATAAAATATTCATTTTGTCGTGGAATATTCGTTTGGTCGTGGAATATTCTTGTTGTCGGAGAATATTCGTACGACGGCGCAGCCATTTGTAGGCCCCATAACAGAAAAACTGTCAGATGAAGAAAATGACAAATATGAGTTTTTATAAATAATGGCGTAGTTGTTACCGTTAACACTATTGGAATATCCCGGTGGTTAAAATACAGTAATACGCTCTGTTGCATAGTAGCACACGGTATTGCACAATATTTTTTTGAATTATTGATTCTTACGTAAGAAGACACTACTCAATAATTGTTACAGTAATTAATGTTCAAATATTTTATTTTATTGATTCAATAATTGCTACTTTTATATTTTATATTATTGTTTCAATAATTGTCACTGCATAGTATCTCTATTATTAGATCAATAATTCATATTATTTGAATAATATTGTTAGATAACATTATTGGCAATGTCTAAGGAAGTTCAGTCTAGAAAAGGGGTTTGGTCACCTAATTGCGCGCCAATAAGGAGAAATCTTTATCGGAAAACCCCTTCTTTCTTGGGAACGATCTGGTTGTCATAATTGTGATTCTGTAATATTATTTGTGAATAATTAATTATTGATTTATATGATACGAAAATATTTATTTGTATGGATATAAATGAAGAAATTAATGCTGAGGTGTTTTATCAGTATTTTGTCAGAATGGAGGAATTCCTAGAAAAGTGTCAATTGTTAAAAATTGATATTTTCTCTTACATTATAAATGTATAATGTGGTTATATAATAATATAACAATGGTGATATTTTCACACTAAATTCACGATGCATGAATCAAATGAGAGAATTCTAGAAATCAAAAGAAGAACAAAATATGAGATTTTTAGAAAAATCAGTTTATTACTTGATTTTGTAAAATCCATACTCTTTGTGTATAATGAGTTAGGAGATGAGCCATTTATCAAAAGAAAGCCCGGGAAGTAAGCTAACCGTAGAAATTTGAATCACCCAAATATACTTTGTGGATTTTTCGTGGTGACTATTTTAGTGAAATTGGTATGAGGGACTTATAGTCCGAAAATCAAATCAGTGTTCTTAAAGATTTATTGCGAGAGTTATAATTTTAATCCAACCGTTGGATCGATGTGATTTTTGGATATGTTATACATATATAAGTTGAGTATATGTCCACAAATTTTGAACCATTAAAAATTAACGTATGATTTATTATGAATTTAAGAGATGTTGAAAATCGTCCGTTTGTGAAGTTTGGGCATTTTTCGTTTGGAATTTGGAAAAACTTAAAGCTATAAAGTTGTAGAGAATTTGATTTCCTATGGAATGAACATAAAATTCATATTTTTCTGATAAAAAGTTATTTATTATGAATTGTTGAAGTTTTGGAAATTAAAATGTTTTTATTAAAATTATGGGTGGGCCCACTTTTGTTTTTAAAACATGTGGGCTGCTATTTTTGTTCCAAGATGACTGGCTTGAAAATGAGGAAGCGTAGGGAGAAAGGAAATAAATAATAATATTTTATTATCTTAGTCTCCTATGGCGTTCTAGCATTTTCCTATAAACAGACGCTTAAGTTAGAATTGAAAATCACACCAGAAACATAAGTTTTCTCTCTCTATATTATCGAGCGTATTTTGTGAGTATTTAGATACTTTGAGAGTTCCTATTCAGTGCAAATTTCCTTCGAATTTACATCCGATATTCCAGTCAGAAATACTGCTCTTTTGATGTAAGGGATTGTAAGGGTTATTATGTTTTTCAGTTTCGTAATTTTTCCGACCCTCAAAATTTCTGGAAAAATTTAATATGATAATTTGATGAGCTTTCTAGATTGTGTCTAAAAATGATGATTTTTGGATGTATAGATTAGGAGTTATGAATTTTATGGGAAAAGACTATTTTAAAAGTAAACACTTATAGCTCCTTGTGGTTAACTCCAAAATTGGTGAAATTGTTATTGGGAGTACATATATATAACATAAGTATACTCTGTTAATTTTGAAATTTTTGGACAAAAGTACAGTTTATGATAAATGTCTAAATATTCAGCAGTTTTGGTCATATGAAAAATAGTAAATGAATTTTAAAAATTTTGAGAAAAATATATGTTCAATATGGGACTATATTATGCTAAATCCTAGAACAGAAAATTTTCTATGACTTATTTGGTATTTTTCATGAAAATAGATTAGTTATGAATAAGTGAATTAAATATGTTATGTGAAGTAAGAAAATTGGAAAATAGGATTTAATGGTTTGAGAATCCTATATAAGGTATAAGCAGATTTTTGATGAGAGATTTGGTTATTGGTGATGAAATCTTATGAGTTCGGCATTTTAGGATGATTAAATGCAGTTGTTGATCATATTATTTTTATTATCATATATAACATTTTTATAATCCTAGTGATCAAATATCTCTTTGACTTGAGTGTAAAGATGGGTATATTATTGGTATGATCGTGACTATGGGTTCTTTTTGGCCAGTAGTGCAAAGTTGAATTGTTGACTGGTATGATCATGACCATTGAATTTATAATTGAATATCTTTAGCTTAAGTGCAAAGGTGAATTGATCAACATGGTTATAATTATTGTTTATATAAATTCTGAAAAGATTATATATTTTTTTGAGATATTAATATCTTTGCCCTGTACTGAAAATATGAACTATTGATGGATATATTTGGCCTGTAGTACAAAGATGATCTGTTGTTGAATATCTTTGGCCTGTAGTGCAAAGATGAACGGTTGACGAATATCTTTGGCCCGTAATGCAAAGATGAATTTATTAGTATGATTATGAACAGGAACTGGGATTTGGTATAACCATGATCTTTGATGTTTCAAATAAAGACAGGTGATAAAATTATCTTCGTCCTGGATGCGAAGAGGAAGTTAGAACCACAATTATGATTATCAGTTATTCACATGATTGTGGACATGAACTATTGATGTTACAGGGATAAAACATTATTGGTGGACTTTCAATATAGAGAAGATAATAGACTTTATGGTCTATTTGACTTTTCTAATGGATTGCTCGTTCCGCTGCAACTATGGTTGAAAAGTTTATCATCTACCATATGTTCTAAATCTCTGATTTATAACTGACGAAGACTATTGATAATTTAATTATCTTTAGTCATGATATTCTTTACTGGGCTATTTGTGCTCACCCTTTTGCTTCACAATTCCTTTCAGGTAATAAGAGTGTAGCTGGGTCGAGCGGGGGTAACAGGGGAATAGAACGGTGGTCTCTAGATGTGGAGGTTCTCCCTTAACAGTATGAAAATAATTTGATTGAGAACTTTAGAATAGTGTGTTGTATTTTATGCATCATTTAGTAGTTATATTTGGTGAATCAAATAGGGTGAGGCGAACCCAACATTGGAATGGTGTTTTGCCACTATCATACAAGATGTCTAACGACATGCGACTTCCTGTTATTATAAGACAGGGTTGTTCACATCCACTTACTGAGTATATCTACGAGCACTAACTATATAATCTTGGAGTTTGGATGAAATATAATTCTCAATTAGAGACAGTGGAGATAATTATATGTCAAGAGAAGACTCACCATTGGACAGAATATGATAGTAATCTTCTCGTTTTTCTTTGGGGTCTATTGGGTCAACCAATGATAATTTTGTGGACATATGATATCTATCATAACCTAGACGAATGGCCTCCCATGTATGAAGGTTTCCTTGAGCACTTCCCAAAGATTTTAATTTCTAAAATAGTTATTGACTGTACCTTTGTGTAAGGTGTCATTGTGACGTGCTATCCAAGGTTGGGATGAGAGTCACAGTTGGTATATATTTGTATCAAAACTCAAAATATATATGTTGTTTTATTTTGCATGAGAAATGTAGTAATAAATTTGTAGTTGTTTTCTGTACCATGTATTTGGCGACTCAGAATAGGTTGGGTGGAATGGACCTATTTTGGGAGCTTCACAGTTGTCCTTCGAAATGATCCATATATACCTCCTAAATCAAGATGTATTCTTCTCTCAAGGCCATGCAATCCTCGACCTCAAATCTAAATTCTTTGATTTTTCTATAGTCCCCATAGTTTTTAGACGAAAATGATATGCCTTATAGAAACCCAAACTGTCTCATTACACGGTCTGACATCTAGAATTTCACAATATAAAAGTTGATCAAAGGGACCCTACCAGATCCCAATAACTTTCATTCAAAATTAAATATAGTGAGATTATAATCCCACCTTATGTTAGGTCGCCAAACCACCTCCCATATAGGCTGATCATCTAACTCCCCTCGATAAAATGACAAATTGTAATGGGGATTCTCTCGTCTATCAAGGTAACTGTGGGTTCCAGAATATACCCATGCTATGACCTTAGGTAACCATAAGTCTAATTGTGGCCAAGGGTTTGGCCTTCCAAAATTTATACGCTTATAGGCCCAAATTTGTAATAGTGCTACACAACCATTAATATATATAAAACCCTATACAAATATCCTAACACTGTCGCCCCCAGATTACTTGACACAATCTTTAGCGTTGGCAATAAAATACATATATTTTGGGTGCACAATAGTCTTAGACCTATTTGAGAAAAATATTTCCCCATATAACCACAGAATGTAGGCCTTTGTATATCGACCTATAATTTCTTTACTCGCTTTCTGAGGATAATTATTAAAATATTCGTCCAACCACACTAATGAGACTACTGTAAAACCTCGACTTTTATGAATAAAGATTTAATTTTCTCTAAATATCATTTTGAGTAATAAGGTGTGAATTTGATATAATGTTATAGTTGTGGGTAATATTTACAAATTTTGCCAAATAAGCAAGTTGTCATAAAATATTCGTTTGGTCAGGGAATATTCGTTTTATCAGCGAATATCCGTACGACATAATCATTGGTGGACCCCACAACGGAATTACTGTTGAATTTAGAAAGTGACAGAAATAACCTTTTCATAAAAATAATAGCAAAACTTTTATCGTTAACTGTTGAAATACCCGGTGATAAAAGTACAGTAATACGCGTGGTTGCATAGTAGCACACAGTATTGTACAATATCTTTGATTATTGATGCTTACGTAAGAAATTACTCAATTTTATTCAATTATTGCCATAATAATTGCTGCATAATATCTCATATTATTGAATCAATTATTGTCACAGTATCATCTGCACAATATTTTATATTATTAAATCAATAATTGAGACGACACAGTTATTCATATTATTATTTGTATTATTGACAATTTCTAAAAAGTTCTGTCGAGGAAAAAGGGCTGGTCACCTAATTGCGCGCCAATAGGGAGAAATCATTATCGGAAAGCCCCCTATTTCCTAGGAATGATCTGATTGTTAATATTGCGAGTTATAATATTAATGATGAATAAATTTTATTAAAAATATGTTTAGTGAAGCCAAGTGAATTGAGATAATATATGTTTTTTATGAAGTATTTGTTATAAATTTGGCTTATTACATGGACCCCCACTTACTCATTTTTCAAAATTGTCGGGAAAAAGTTATCTCAGTTTTGTTTTATTACTTATATATATATATATATATATATATATATATATATATATATATATATATATATATATAGCAAGGATCAAGAGCATTCTCCTTAAATAGGATCCCTCCTTAAATAACACTCCTTTATTAAAACTACGTGGTTTTGGAGTCTTTTTTAAAAAACAAGTGGGACCGTTGGTGATATTTTTATAAATAAAAGGAGAGCAAGTGGGACCACTCTCTTTTAAAAGACTCCAAAACGACGTAGTTTTAATAAAAGAGTGCTATTTAAGAAGAATGCACTTGATCTTTGCTGTATATATATATATATATATATATTATATAAGTTTTATTTTATTAGATTATAAATATAATATATTATATTTTATTATATGCATAGTACTACATAGTAAAATCAAAAAATTTCAACCGGTGCGTCCGTGAACCCGTGAATTCGTTCTAATCTTACTGTGTAGTCCATGATTATTTTTCTTAAATAGTTCCCTGCCATTCTCCTATAAATAGGATGCTCAGTTTAGAAATGAAAATCCCACCAGAATCATAAAATTCTTCTTCTATAATATTGAGCGTATTTCTTTTGAGTTTAAGGAAACTTTGAGTGTTGCAAATAGTGCAAGTTTTCTTCAAGAATATCCCGGCTATACCAGTCAGAAGTACTCTCCTTTTAAGGTAAGGGGTATTATTTACTTCATATTTGCTTATGATATTATTTTTCGTATTCGTAAGGAATTTTATGCCAAGCTGAAGAAATGCGAGTTCTGGCTTGAGGAAGTAGCATTCCTTGGGCATGTGGTGTTAAAACATGGAGTATCTGTCGACCCGGCGAAGATTGAAGCCATACAATGTTGGGAGCAAGCAAAATCGGTGACTGAAGTACGTAGCTTTCTAGGCTTAGCTGGTTACTATCGGAGATTCGTGGAAGGATTTTCTCGGATCGCTACTCCGTTAACTCAGCTGACTCGTAAAGATACAAAATTCGGTTGGAGCGAGGATTGTGAGAAGAGTTTTCAAGAACTCAAGATAAGACTCATTTCGGCACCTGTTCTGACAATACCATCTTGTTCGGATGGATTTGTTATCTACAGTGATGCTTCAGGCAAAAGGTTAGGACGTGTTCTCATGCAACATGGGAAAGTCATAGCCTATGCCTCACGGTAACTCAAAGAATATGAGAGGAATAATCCTACTTATGATCTCGAGTTAGCAATAGTCATTTTCGCGTTGAAAATCTGGAGACATCACATGTATGGGGAGAAAGTGGAGATCTATACAGATCATAAAATCCTAAAATATTTCTTCACCCAAAAAGAACTCGACATGCGGAAACGAAGTTGGCTCGAGCTGTTGAAAGATTACAATCATACCATCCAATATCATCCTGGAAAAACAAACGTGGTAGCTGATGCATTGAGTAGAAGATCACATGCGGGTACGAGTGCAATGTTGTTAACACAAAGGTCCATTTTGTATGACTTGCAAAGGATGAAGATAGAGGTAAAGGCTCCAAGTACCCACGTGATGATATCAAACATACGAGTAGAACTGACTTTAATCGATAAAGTTAAAGCTGCTCAAGCTACGGACATGGAGTTGATGCGTCTGAAGACGAAAGTGCAAGAAGGTGCTATTCCAGAAGCAAGAATTGATGAAGAAGGAATACTTCGAGTCAATTCCAGACTTTTTGTTCCTAACGATTCTAACTTGAAACATAGAATCATGATGGAGGCACACAACACACCATTTGCAATTCATCGTGAGAGTACCAAAATGTATCATGATCTTCGACATACATTTTGGTGGAACAATATGAAAAGAGAGATCGCGGAGTTTATCTCGAGGTGTTTAACTTG
The DNA here is from genome assembly GCA_020205505.1 of Panax japonicus. Taxonomy (NCBI): domain Eukaryota; kingdom Viridiplantae; phylum Streptophyta; class Magnoliopsida; order Apiales; family Araliaceae; genus Panax; species Panax japonicus. The sequence goes on from CM035091.1 coordinate 68,433,164, forward strand.
TCAACGTGTAAAGGCAGAGCATCAAGTGCCAAAGGGTCCATTACAACCAATTGAGATTCTAAAATGGAAGTGGGAACACATTACTATGGATTTCGTTACGGGTCTTCCCAAGGTTTCTCAAGGCATAGATGCGATTTGGGTTATTGTTGATAGATTAACTAAGTCTGCCCATTTCTTGCCTATACGTGAGACTTATTCCCTTGAACGTCTTGCTAGTATGTACGTGAATGAGATTGTGAGATTGCATGGCATGCCAGTATCCATAGTTTCGGATCGTGACCCAATATTCACTTCACAATTTTGGGTTAGCTTGCAGAAAGCTATGGGCACAGATTTACGATTCAGTTTGGCATACCATCCTCAAACAGATGGACAACCAGAGAGGACTATTCAAACTCTTGAAGATCTATTAAGACTTTGTGTCCTAGATTTCAAAGGGAGTTGGGATAAGTACCTAATATTTGTGGAATTCTCCTACAATAACAGTTATCAGACAAGTATAGGTGTGGCTCCATTCGAGGCGTTGTATGGAAGAAAATGTTGTTCTCCAGTATGCTGGGACAAAGTGGGTGAAACAACATTGTTGGGACCAGAGTTGGTACGAATGACTACAGAGAAGATCCAAATGATTCGATAACGTATATAAACTGTACATGATCGACAAAAGTGTTATGTGGATCTTCATCGGAAGGACGTGGAATTTAATATTGGGGATCATGTATTATCACGTGTTGCACCATTGAACGGAGTTACAAGATTTGGGAAGAGAGGAAAGCTCAATCCACAATTTGTTGGTCCATTTGAGATTCTTGACTGAATAGGAAATGTGGCTTATAGACTCGCATTACCTCCAAGCATGTCTCATGTTCATAATATTTTTCACATATCTATGCTTCGTAAATATGTTAAAGACCCGAACCCCATTATTGAGTTAGAACCAGACGAGATAGCCGAAGATTTAACGTATGAGGAGGTACCTGTTAAGATCTTGGATAGGAAAGAGCATGTCCTACGCACGAAAGTTATACCACAAGTTAAAGTTTTATGGAGAAATCATGCTATTGAAGAGATGACCTGGGAGTTGGAATCAGAAATGAAAGCGAGGTATCCTCACCTTTTTGAAACACTAGGTACGTATGTCAATTTCGAGGACGAAATTTCATAAGGAGGGGAGGTTGTAAGACCCCATCTTATTATAAATAAAATCGAATTTCCTCTATTTATTATTGTGAATAATAAGTAGATAATTTGATATAATACTTTGGTTATGGGTGAAATGTGAAAATTTTTCAAAATAAGCAAGTGGTTATAAAATATTCATTTTTTCGGGGAATATTCGTTTGGTCGTGGAATATTCTTTCTGTTGGGGAATATTCGTACGACGGTGCATCCATTTATGGGCTCCATAACGGATAACGGTCGGATTAAAAAAAATGACAAATTTGAGTTTTTACAAATCACGGCGTAATGGTTACCGTTAACACTGTTGGAATACCTGGTGGTTAAAATACAGTAATACGCGTGGTTGCACAGTAGCACACGATATTGCACAGTATTGTTGAATTATTGATACTTACGTAAGAAGACACTACTCAATAACTGTTACAGTAATTACTGTTCAAGATTTTATTTTATTGATTCAATAATTGCTGCGTTGATATTTTATATTATTGTTGCTCAATAATTGTCACTGCACATCATCTCCATTATCAGATCAATAATTCATAATATTTGGAATAATATTATTAGATAGCAGTATTGGCAATGTCTAGAAAGTTCTGTCAAGGAGAGGTTTGGTCACCTAATTTCGCGCCAGTAAGGAGAAATCCTTATTGGAAAGCCCCCTCTTTCTTGGGAACGGCCTGATTGTCATAATTGTGATTCTGTAATATTATTTGTGAATAATTAATTATTAATTTATATGATAATGAAATATTTATTTTATGCTGATATAAATGATGGATTTATTTTATGTGGTTATAAATGAAAGAATTAATGCTGAGGTATTTTATCAGTATTTTGTCAGTGTGGAGGTATTAAAAATCATCCGTTTGTGGATTTCAAATATTTTCTGTTTGGAATTTGGAAAAACTCAAAGCTACAAAGTTGTAGAGAATTCAATTTCGTGTGGAATGGACATAAAATTCATATTTTTCTGATAAATGTGCTATTTTCTATGAATCGCTGAAGTTTCGAAAAATAAAATGTTTTTTATTAAAATTATGGGTGGGACCCACTCTTGTTTGAAAACATGTGGGCTACTGCTTTTTGGTTCAAAGGTGGCTGGTCTTTGTTGGCAACTTAGGTTGCGTAAGAGAAAAAATGAAATAAATTATTATTTTATTATTTTAGTCTCCTATGGCGTTCTAACATTTTCCTCTAAATAGGCGCTTAGGTTAGAATTGAAAATCACACCAGAAACAAGTTTTCTTTCTCTCTATATTGTTGAGCGTATTTTAGTAAGTATTTTGATACTTTGAGAGTTGCTATTCAGTGCAAGTTTCTGTCAGTATTATATCCGAAATTCAGTCAGAAGTACGGTAATTTTGAGGTAAGGGATGTTGTTTTCTTCTTAAATGATATTATTTTCTTCAATATCATTATGCCGAAATATTGGTCTGAACATTTTATCAAATTTGGAACTTTTTGTGTTGGGGCTACTATTCACGTATACGACACTATTCACGAATACGACACTATTCACCGAAAAATGAAATTTTATTATTTTTGTCCAAGATGTCTATTATGGTTATTATCTTTGATTGTATCCATGTTCTGATCTCTATTTTTGAATTATGCTTCAAAATTGGTTATTATGGAGTATTATTGATCTTAGATAAACTGTGATATGAATCCCTAATATTTGTCCTTCTGTCTCCCTGGATTCGTTTTCTTTAAAATATTTTTCATCATCCTCAGTCCTAAATGATGATATTACTGAATATCTTTGGCCTGTAGTGCAAAGATGAATTATTACCTAATAAATATCTTTGGCCCGTAGTGCAAAGATGAACAAGTATTGAGAAGAACATGACAAGCTGGTGATACAAATGAATATCTTTGGCCTGTAGTGCAAAGATGAATATTTGGTTCAATATGTATATTGATTGATGTTACAGGGATAAAATATTAATGATGGACTTTTAAATCTTAGAAGATAGTAGAATTATTTCTCTACTTGACTCTTCTAATGGATTGCTGTTTCCGCTGTAGTTATTGATCTAAAACTTGTTGTCTACTATATTTTTTCAGATTTTTCCCTACTGAAGACTAATGATAAATTGTTGTATATTATCTTAGTCACAATATTCTTTACTGGGCTAGTTAAGCTCACACTTTTCCTTTTTGTTCTATTGTTCTTCTCAGGATGAGATAATTTAGCAGGAACTAGCCGGGGTATGGAATGATGATTCAAGATAGTTGTTAGAAGTCCTCACTATTTTTGTAAAATAGTGTATCAATAATTGTAATGAGGACTCGTTTTGATTTTGTATACTCTCTAGTAGACAATATTTGTATCCTAACTCACAGTAAATGTGTTGTCATATTTTGCACGACAATTATATTACTGAAGTTGTATTTGTTTCTATACCATGTATTTGGCGACTCAAAATGGGTGATGTATACCTATTTTGGGGGCGTCACAATAACCATCATGGAGAAAATTATCATGCCAGAAATGGTAACCACTTTGGTGGTAATCATGGCAAAGATAATAAGAAAGGTGAACTAAGTGGGAACAACTTTAAGAAGAGAAGATTTAATAATGTCGGAAAGACATCGACAATAGCACCAACACCCGTTTCCAAGGAAGGAGAATGACCATCGGTCGTACGCTACAGATGCGGAGGGGAGGGACACATCATTCCAAAATATACGCAGCAACCCAAAGCATGTTTTAATTACGGAAGAGAAGGTCACCTATCTCGATTTTGTCATGTAGTGAAGTCAAGTCCAGCTACGATGGCGACACCAAAGGCTGTCTCATATAAGTCAAAGTCGATAGTTTAAGGGAGAGCGTTTTTCGTGACTTCCCAAAAAGCGAGGAACTCGAATGAAATTATCACGTGTAAGCTAATCATAAATTCTTGCGAAGTCTATACCTTATTCGATACCGGTTCTACCCACTCTTTTATTTCACCTACTTGTGCTCAACATTTAAATTTGACTCCAGAGAAATTAGACTTTGACTTAACTATTGAAACTCCGTTAGGAGAAACCTTCATTACATCCACTATTTATAAATCTTGTTTGATTCAAATAGACACTTTCACATTACTTGTCGATCTCATCTCTTTGAAAATACTTGCATTTGATGTGATTTTAGGAATCAACTGTCTGACGCCCCCAAAATAGGTATACATCACCCATCTTGAGTCGCCAAATACATGGTACAAAATTCAAATACAACTTAATAATACAACTGCCATGTAAAATATGACAAAACGTAAACTGAGAGTTTTAAAACGAATATTGTCATCTAGACAATATCCACACTCAATGGAGTCCTCATTACATTTTATTATCACACTATTTAACAAAATAGTGAGAACTACTAATGCTATCATCTGGACTGTCACTCCGTTCCCCGACTAGTCCCAGCTATATTCTCATTTCCCGAAGAGAACAATGAAAACAAAGGGTGAGCTCAACTAGCCCAGTAAGAAATATTATGACTAAGATAATGCAGAATAAATTATTATTAGCCTTCAACAGTGTTAAACTGATAGAATATAATAGACACCAAGTTTAACTCCAGTGGAACAAGCAATCCATTAGAAGAGTCAAGTAGAGCATAAAATATACTATCTTCTATGATTTAAAAGGTTTATCATCAATTTTATCGCTGAGACTCAGCTTGTACTACAGCCAAGGATATTCTTTACTATAACGACCACAAATTTTCCATGCACTACGGGCCAATGATATTTGTTTATTCATCAATGGTCATGATCATACCAACAACTGTCCATCAATGCTCTACGGGCTAATGATTACTTTTACCACATCTTTTGTAACATTACAATCATGATTATACCGAATAATCCCTTGTCATAATCATACCAAGTCCATTTATGAACTACAGCCACAGATGACTTTCAACATAATATAAACATGAGGTTGATGACAATTGTAAGACCCCAACTTATTATAAATAAAATCGAATTTCCTCTAATTATTATTTTGAATAATAAGGGATTAATTTGATATAATTATCTAGTTATGGGTGAAATGTGCAAATTTTGCAAAATATGCAAGTGGTTATAAAATAATCATCGTTGTCGGAGAATATTCATTTGGTCGTGGAATATTCTTGTTGTCGGGGAATATTCGTATGACGGCGCAGTCATTTGTGGGCCCCATAACAGAATAATTGTCGGATGAAGAAAATGACAAGTTTGAGTTTTTATAAATAACGGCGTAGTTGTTACCGTTAACACTGTTGGAATACCCGGTGGTTAAAATACAGTAATACGCGTGGATGCACAGTATTGATGAATTATTGATCCTTACAAAAGAAGGCACTACTCAATAATTGTTACAGTAGTTACTGTTCAATATTTTATTTTATTAATTCAATAATTGTTGCGTTGATATTTTATATTATTGTTGTTTCAATAATTGTCACTGCACAGTATTTCCCATTATCAGATCAATAATTCATATTATTTGAATAATATTATTAGATAGAATTATTGGCAATGTTTAGAAAGTTCTGTCAAGGAGAGGTTTGGTCACCTAATTGCGCGCCAGTAAGGAGAAATTCTTATTGGAAAGCCCCCTCTTTCCTGGGAACGGCCTGGTTGTCATAAATGTGATTCTGTAATATTATTTGTGAATAATTAATTATTAATTCATATGATAAGTAAATATTTGTTTTATGTTGATATAAATGTTGGATATATTTATTGTGGTTAAAAATGAAGGAGTTAAGGTTGAGGTGTTTTATCAGTATTTTTATTGGAATGGAGGTATTCAAAATTAAACCAGTATTTTTGAGATATATTGCGTGAGTTATAATTTTTAATCCGACCATTGGATCGTTGTAATTTTTGGATATGTTATACATATATAAGTTGAGTATATGTCCACAAATTTTGAACCGTTAAAAATGAACTTATGATTTGCTATGAATTTTAAGAGGTGACTGGTTCAGAAATTGTTGAAGTATCCGAATTTAGCATTTTGGTGGAAAATTTTAGAATTGAGTGGGACCCACTTATGGTTGGTGAAGAAATGTGCTGAATTTTATTTCAAATGTGGTGGGTGAGAATAGTAGCAGGTAAAGCCATCAGGTTGCAGGTCAAGTCTGCTAACATTTTCCTATAAATAGAGGGCTAAGTTAGAATTGAAAATCACACCAAAAACATAAGCTTTCTCTCTTTCTCTCTCTAGATTATTGAGTGTATTTTGTGAATATTTAGATACTTTGTGAATTTCTATTCATCAGTGCAAGTTTCCTTCAGCCTTATACCGATATTCTGATCAGAAGTACTGATATTTTGATGTAAGGGGTGTTATATTCTTCTTAAAATGATATTTTATTCAATATCATTATACCAAAATGTTGGTATGAACTTTTTATCAAATTTGGAACTTTTTATGTTAGGGTTACTATTCACGTATACGACACTATTCACTAATACAACACTATTCACCAAAAAAATGAAATTTTCTTCTTTTTGTCCAAGATGTCTATTATGGTTACTATCTTTGATTGTATCCATGTTTTGATCTTTATTCTTGAATTTTTCTTCAAAATTAGTTATTATGGAGTATTATTGATCTTGGATAAACTGTTATACGAATTCCTACTATTTGTCATTCTGTCTCACTGGATTCATTTTCTTTAAAATATTTTTCATCATCCTCAGTCCTAAATGATGATATTACTAAATATCTTTGGCCTGTAGTGCAAAGATACATGATTAACTGATGAATATCTTTGGCCCGTAGTGCAAAGATGAACAGGTGTTGAGATGAACATGACCAACTGGTGATATAAATGAATATCTTTAGCCTGTAGTACAAAGATGAATATTTGATTAAAGATGTATATTGATTGTTGTTACAGGGATAAAATATTGATGATGGACTTTTAAATCTTAGAAGATAGTAAAACTCATTCTCTACTTGACTCTTCTAATGATTGTTATTTTCGCTGCAATTATTGATCTAAAACTTGTCGTCTATTATATTTTATCAGATTTCTCCCCGTTGAAGACTAACGATAATTTGTTGTATATTATCTTAGTCATAATATTCTTTACTGGGCTACTTGAGCTCACCCTTTTCCTTTTTGTTCTATTTTTCTCAGGAGGTGAGAACATAGCAGGAACTAGTCGGGGTACGGAGCGATGGTTCTAGAAAGATGTTTTAGCAGTCTTCACCATTTCTGTAAAATAGTGTTTGAATAATTGTAATAAGGACTTATTTGAGTGTGGATATTGTCTAGAAGACAATATTTGTATTTAAACTCACAGTATATGTTGTCGTATTTTGCACGATAATTGTTTTATTGAAGTTGTAGTTTTCTTTCTGTACCATGTATTTGACGACTCCGAATGTGTGTTGTATACCTATTTTGGGGGCGTCACAACAATGATATAAGCAATCAATTAAAAGAAAACAAAGGATAAATTTTTAAAGATTTATAATTTAATTTATCCAAAATTCAATAACGTCTAAATTGTCAACGTAATACTTCTTTGTGGAGTAAAATTCATGAATAATATTATATCAAAAATAATTTGGACTGAAAACGAATCAATTTTTATCATGAATAGTACCTCGGGGGAATAGTACTCGAGTGAATAGTATCCCGTGAATAGTACATCATGAATAGTAACCCCGTGAATAGTACTCTGATATGAAAAAGTTAAAACTTATCAAGAATGCTCAGAATAATATTTTCATGAAAAAATACTAGATGAAGCACAAATATCAAGGATATTCTACTAATTTCATGGAGTATAGAAGCCAAAACTTTAACCAAATGAGTATAGAATTCGAAATCTGAAATGAAATAATATTACTTACATACTACAGAGTATGGAAGAAAATATTATTATGAATATTGAACAAAAATAACATCCCTTACCTTGAAAAGAAAAGTATTCCAACTGGTATAGCGGGGATATTCTTGAAGAAAACTTTTACTATTTTCTACGCTCAAAGCTTTCTAAAACTCGAAAGAAACACACCCAATATTATAGAAGAAGAATTCTCTAATTCTGGTGTAATTTTTTATTCTAACTATGCATCCTATTTATAGGAGAATGGAAATGATACTATTTGAGTTTAGAAATCACAAACTACACATTGAAGAATGCACGGGCGCTCAACCGGCAAAAATTTTCTGAATTTTGATTTTTACTATGCATTACTATGCAATAAAATATTCTAATAAAACAAAAACTTTAAATAAAATATAATATATTCTATTTAAAATCAAATAAAACAAAACTTATAAAATATATATATATATATATATATATATATATATATATATATATATATATATATATATATATATAACTCCCTTCTTTTCCCGTAACCTCCCCCCCTTTCCATTTCATTCTTTTCTTCCTCCCGTGGCCCCCACACGTGGCCCCACCTTTTATTATATAAAATAATTTTCTACCGATTATTTTGAAAAATAGACAAATGGAGGTCCAAAAGTTACATCAAATACTTCATAAAAAAAATTCCTCTCAATATTTTTAATAACATTTATCATCATTATTATAATTCGCAAAATTTAATAATCAGGTCATTCCCAAGAAAGATGGGGCTTTCCAATAAGGATTTGTCCCTATTGGCGCGCAATTAGGTGACCAAACCTCTCATTGACAGAACTTCTAGACATCGTCAATACTGTAAATAATAATATTAATAAAATTTTCATCTCAATTATTTATTTAATAATATAAAATATTATGCAGATGATATTGTGAAAATAATTGAATTAATAATATGAGAGATATGATGAAGCAATTACTGTAGCAATAATTGAGTATAACTGAGTGACTTCTCACGTAAGCATCAATAATCAATACCGTGTGCTACAATGCAACCACGCATATTACTGTACTTTTAACACCGGTTATTTCAATAGTTTAACGGTAAACTTTCGCCGTTATTTTTATAAAAAGTTATTTCTGTCGTTTTCTTATTTCGACAATAATTTCGTTGTGGGATCCACTAATGATTGTGTCGTCGTACGAATATTCCCTGTTAAAATGAATATTCCCCGACCAATCGAATATTATATAACAACTTGCTTACTTTGCAAAATTTATAAATATTACCCACAACTATTGTAAGACCCCAACTTTTATAAATAAAGATGAATTTTCTATAAATATCATTTTTGAATATTATGGAATGAATTTGATATAATGTTATAGTTGTGGGTAATATTTATAAATTTTGCAAAGTACGCAAGTTGTTATATAATATTCGATTGGTCGGGGAATATTCGTTTTCACAGGAAATATTCGTACAACGACACAATCATTGGTGGACCCCACAACAGAATTATTATAGGATTGAGAAAGCGACAAAAATACTTTATGAAAATAACGGCGGAAGTTTTACCATTAACTGTTGAAACACCCGGTGTTAAAAGTACAGTAATACGTGTAGTTCCACAGTAGCACACGATATTGATTATTGATGCTTACGTGAGAAGTCACTCAGTTTTGTTCAATTATTGTTACAGTAATTGCTGCATAGTATCTCACGTTATTTAATTCAATTATTGTCAATATTTTATATATTATTAAATCAATAATTGAGACGACAAGGTTATTAATATTATTATTTGCAATATTAACGATGTCTAGAAGTTCTGTCAAGGAGAGGTTTGGTCACCTAATTGCGCGCCAATAGGGAGAAATCCTTATTGGAAAGCCCCCTCTTTCCTGCGAACGACCTGGTCGATTAATATTGTGAATTATAATAAATGTGATAAATATTGTTAAAATTATTAAGGTGGTTTTTATGAAGTTTTGCTTATTTTATGGACCTCCATTTACCCATTTTTCAAAATAATCGATAGGAGGTTATATATATAATAAAAGGTGGGGGCCCACGAGTAGGACCCAAGTGTTTGGCAAAGTCTTGGTTGGAAGACATTTTGGTTACGGGAAATGGGGGGGGGGGGATATTTAGGAGGGAAATACTTTTAGTTTATATATATATATATATATATATATATATATATATATATAATGTTTGACAATTTGGTAGGAAGGGGGTACAATTATTATATATATATATATATATATATATATATATATATATATATATATATATATATATATATACATATGATAATTTAAAAGTTAGCAGACAAAAATTAGTAGGTTGTATCACGGGGGTAATGACCCGTGAGTTTATATATATATATAATATATAATATATATTATATTTTATTTAAAAGATTTTGTTTTATTATAATATTTTATTAAATCAATATGGACCATCCGTTTAAAAGTAAATCAATCTGGACTGTTCATGAATTAGTTAATATGTTGTTCATTCTTTTATAAATAGAAGCTCATTCCTTCATTATTTCTTACGAATTCACTGAAACTCTAAAGAGAGAAATTATAAAAAAAACTATAGAAAAGTATTCTGCTACTTTCCTACTCTTATATTCAGTTTCTTTTACGGTAAGGGGTATTATTTCTTTTGTATTCATGAAGAGAACTTCTGTTATTTCATTATTTATTATTCTGTTGGAATAACCTGTATATGCGGGCTACCCTATACTTGGTGAAATTCTTCTGTTATTTCATTCTTTATTATTATGTTGGAATATCCTATCTGTGCGTTTTACGCTGGACCTGATTCCAGTCTTTATTATTCTGTTGGAATATCCTATCTGTGCATTTTACGCCAGACCTAGTTCCATTCTTTATTATTCTGTTGGAATATTATGTCTGTGAGTTTACGCATGACCTGGTTCCGTTATTTATTATTCTGTTGGAATAACCTGTCTGTTCGGTCTATCGCATGCCTGGTGATTTCTTTTGTTATTTCATTCTTTATTATACTCAGTTGGTTAAAGTTTTGACTTCTATACTCCATGAAATTAGTGGAATATCCTTGATATTTGCGCTTGATCCAGTATCTTTTCATGGAAATATTCTTCTAAGCATTCTTGAATTTTACTCCACAAAGAAGTAATATAAATGTTTTAAAAATAGTTTGAGTTATTATAAATAACTTTTATATTTTGGCAATGGTTTCATTAATAGTTTAGTATTAATTAAACTATTAATGATAATAGAATTGTTTAATATTTAAATCATTTAATTATGATTCTGATATTTGAAAGTTATAGCCGGCCAAACTAGCTGACTTGAGAACTGATTATGAAGTTTTAAATTTGAAGAAGAACACCTATAGTAACAGTTATATCACTATAGGCCCTTTAGTGACAGATTTGAATTATTTTAAATTTTTCAATTTCTGGAAATTTCGAAAATGATTAAAAATAAGATGTCTGATATTTACAAATGTTGAGGTATAGAATAAGAGTCTTAGACTCAGTATTTACCCGATAAAGCTGTCGGTACGCCGACAAATGTCAGACCTTATTAAAGAAAGAAAAGGCTACTGTAAGAGCATGGATGAGATATTTGAAAAATGTATAAAAATATTTCAAGTATAGAATAGGAACTAAAAGTATGATCACTGTGATTATGTGATTAGACTATGTGCTGACTGTAATAGACAATACTATGTGTTAAGATATATTGTTCTAATCGAACGAATGATCTGATTATTGATAGGTTGTGATAAAGAGATAAAACCTAAGTTGAGAATTGTAATCAGCGAATCAGGCAAGTATCCTACCTTTGCACTTCCTTTATGCAATGGACATGAGTAAGAAGTTTCAGAATTATTCTATCCCTGTACAGATTATGTACTCTTTGATTATCGACATGTTAGCTTAGATATATATTCTGTTCATTGATTTCTATAAATGGTTATACAAGTGTCCCCACTTAGATAATCATGACATCTATTCACATGTTGATACACTTTTGTCAATTACCCGTATATATATGTCGAATTACATATTATTGTTGAGCAAGATTAAAAACCTTCGGGTTTGGAACCAGACATGTATGAAAATCCCTATATGGGAAATTTTTGCGTTCAAGGCGGATAGAGTGAGCGATGAATTTCGTTCAAGTTATGTAGTATTGATCAATACAAGGTACAACAGGGCTGATCACCCTCCGTGCCCGTAAGTTGTGACGGTTTGCGAATGGATTTCTGCTAAACCTTTTCGAAAATGAAAAGAATGTTCATAGTATGTTTCTTAAATCCTATTCAAGGGTAGAGCCAGAGCCAAATTTAAAGAATTTGAAAGAGAGATGTTATGTGAATTTTTTATCAGTACAGATTACTTCACAACTTTCAATTCACTGTAGAAGTGTTATGTAAAAAGAATACTTATATTCTTTCAGCTTATATATATAATTGCTATTACTTGCTGGGCACTCAAATGATCATCCTTGCTTAAATTAAATGTTTTCAGTTATGTATGAGTAACCTGAAGGCTCAGGCACGAACAAGGAGAAAGGAAAGTATTTGAAGGTCTCGTACCTGTGGGGTAAACTTTGATGTATGTAAATTAAGTTTGAATGTAATATTATTATTGCATTATTCAGCTTATTGAAATGGTATCGTGAAGCACCAAGTTCGGGTTTCAAGTACCTGGATTTGGGATCGTCACAGATTTGGGTTCCAAATGAGACGGAATTAAAGGAGAAAGTATTACAAGAAACTCATAGTTCGAGGTACTCGATACATCCCAGTAACACTAAGATGTATCAAGACCTTCGACAGAGTTTTTGGTGGCCAAACATGAAGAGAGAAATAGCAGAGTATGTGAGTAGGTGCTTAACTTGTCAAAAGGTTAGGGCCAAACATCAACGACCCAGTGGTTTATTACAGTCATTAGAGATTCCACAATGGAAATGGGAGCATATCACGATGGATTTCGTGGTAGGACTTACGACGACGAAGAAAGGGTACGATTTGATTTGGTTAATAGTGGACCAGTTGATGAAGTCGGCTCACATTTTTCCAATTAGGGTCAAGTATAACTTAGACCAGTTAGCTAAACTTTATGTCAAGGAAATCATTTCCAGACATGGAGTACCTGTATCGATTATCTCAGATCGTGATCCACGATTCACATCGAACTTTTGGAGGAGTTTGCAAGAGCAGTTGGGAACACAGCTGAAGTTAAGCACGACTTATCATCCACAAACTGATGGGAAGAGCGAAAGGACAATTCAGACGTTAGAAGACATGTTGAGGTCTTGCGTCATGGATTTCAAGGGTAGTTGGAATGATCACCCACCACTAGTAGAGTTTTCATATAACAACAGTTATCATGCAAGCATAGGCATGCCGTCGTACGAAGCTTTGTATGGAAGGAAATTCAGAACACCTTTGTGTTGGGATGAGGTGGTAGAACGCCGGATGCTAGGACCAGAATTGGTGCAGCAGACAGCGGATGTGGTAAAGTTAATTCGGATGCATCTCATCACAGCTCAGGACAGACAAAAGAAGTATGCGGACTCACATAGACTAAGTCGAGAGTTTGAGGTGGGCTCGTATGTGTTTCTAAAGGTATCTCCCTGGAAAGGAAAGATACGCTTTGGAAATAAGGGAAGGTTAAGTCAAAGGTTTATAGGACCTTTTGAAGTATTAAAACGGGTGGGAGAGGTAGTGTATATTATAGCATTACCTCCAAACCTAGAACGAATACATAACGTGTTTCACGTATCTGTATTACGTCCATATAAGCCGGACTATAAGCATGTAATCGAGTATGAGCCGATTCATATCGAGAAAGACTTATCATATAAAGAGTCGCCGATGCAGCTCATTGATAGAAAGGAACAAGTTTTGAGGAACAAGGTAATACTACCAGTAAAAGTATTATGGAAGAACCACGATGCTGAAGAAGCAACGTGGGAACTAGAAGAAAAGATGAAGAAAAATTTTCCTCATCTATTTGATTAAAGTAAGACGAGATTCCGGGGACATAATCTTTATAAGGGGGAAGAATGTAACGACCGAGAAATACGGATCTTATTGTAAAACAATTTTATTAAATTAAATAATAATAAAATCATATTCCATGTGTTATCAAGATGAATGTCATTATATAACCTATTGATGTTAGAATATAGTAGTATTTGGGCTACGTGGATGAATTAAAGTGTTTGGATTTTCAAGAAGAAAATAAAAGTTTTTCGAGAAATTTTCCGAAAAACACTATTCATCGGTATTTGCTCGGGATATAATTTTGAGATTTCGAGAAATACGCAATGATGGAATAACAAGGTAAGATGGATTATGTAATAAAAATCTAGTTATGGAAAATGTAATAATTCGCTTGTGGACTTAATTCCTAAACGTTAAGGAAGTTGAAATAGTAATGAATGAGTAATAATGGTATGATACGTTGGTATTGTACAAAGTAATGAAAACGCGTATAGTACGAAGTATTATACGAGTTTGTATGAATGATGAAATACCGTATATAAATTCTATAAGAATTAGAATACGAAAATACATCAACAATATGTATTAAGAAATGTTAATAGACTTGGATAATTGGTTAACAATTGTATACAAGTCCAAGTGAATTAAAGAGAGAAGCCCAACAATTAATTAATGAACCAACTAGTGTTTGTTAATATAAGGCCCAAGGATTTATTTATTCCAAGCCCAAGCTAAAGTCCAATAAATGGGTTGACCCATGGGGTAAACCATATTAATATGGTTAAATGTGTGGTGACCAAATGATGTGGTGATCAAGTAAGTGTGATGATCAAGTAGGAGTATTGACCAAGACTTTAAAGTAATGACCAAGTGTAGGATAAGGGTTGTGTTAGACAAGTAATGAATAGTAAGGAGGTGGCTTAAGGAGGTGGGATGTTTTAAAGACCAAACTACCTTAACCTTGGAAAGTCTATAAATAGAAGCGCTTTGCTAGCCATTTGTTGGTTGATCAATTAATCCAACACATCTAAAGTGCTTAAGTGTTAGAGAGAATAAGCTACACATAAGTCATTCCATAAGTAAGAAGAAGAAGCAAGCTACTTACCAAGACTACAAAAGAGTAAGACTTCTTCTCAATTATCTTCTATCTCTACCATGATTGGATGATAAGAAAAGTTGGATTAAGAAACATGAATGAGTAAGTAATGAACTTAAGCCAATTAAGTTGTTAATAATTCATTTAAGCTAGCATAAGTTATAAACTTATGTGAAAATAATATGAACTTGTAAGAAGTTAATTAAGAGAAATGATATGAATGTAATAGAATTTATATGATCATATGTGTTATGTATACCTAAGTAAAGTTATATGTGAAGAGTATGTAAAGTATGATGATTAAGAAAACTTAATTGTCATAAATCATGAATAATAAAATCTTAAGTAGTTTATAATTTGACAAGTTATAAGCTCATGAAGAATAAGTCAAAATCCAACAATGAATATAAGTTGTTGTATTAAGTATGTTAAAATGTTCACATGATGAATGGAAGTCATTTGTAATGTTGAACAAATCATAAAAATGAAGAATTGCTGTAATTTGCACGATTGGACGATAAACGTCGAATACGTAAAATTCTCGGAATGGAAGTCAAATTTTGTATTGGATCATGAAACCATTGTTTTCCAATAGAAACAAGTAATAATTGACATTTAAGAGTTGCGGACTCGAAAATGACCGGATTTCGACTTAGAACGATGAAACGAGCGTTGAACGTTCACGAACGTTTATCGTTTACGTTAAAAATGAACTAATAGGTAAATTTTTAGCAAACGACTTCAAATAGATAAAATTCTTGAATGATCATGTAGAGTACGTAAATTGTGAACCGTAGGCTTTTGAACGTGACAATTCAAACTTATAATGAATAAGTTATGCGTCCGGAAAGTTCACAAAATTTCAAAATTGAAATTGATATCTGGTGCACAGAGTTGGCGCCGCGGCGCCAACCCTAGGCAAAAGAGCCGCGCCGCAGTGCGGAACAGTAATCGAGCCTACTGCAAGATTTCACCGCAACGCGAACCTTAGTTCAATAAATGGTGCCGCAGCGCCATGAACAGTATAAAAATCCTCTGGAGTGTGGCACTGCAGTTCAGCCCATTAAGTAAGGACTCGCGCCGCAGCGCCAAGTCCGGGACAATTGCATTAAGAGCTCGTGCCGTAGTTCGAGATGTAGGTATAAAGCTGGCGCCACAGCGCCAGTCTCAGAACAAAGATAGTAATGAAAGTTTCTAAGTACAAAGAAAAGAAATGGAAGTAAGCATAATTTAAGGAAGGTAATGTAACATTGTTTAAACTTTGTTAAACCTTAAGGAATGTAATATAAAGGTTGAGATAACCTAGTCGAAGTATAATGCAAGCATAATGACAAACCGGAACGAATAGTAACTGAATCTAATACACAATTAGATTGAAATGAAGGGTAAGATATAGTCATAAATACTTGATTATATGTGACCTAACGTAAAGAATTATGTGATCATGTATTGTAGCGACTTGAACGGCTTGAACATAAAGTTAAAATACCGTAGCAGACGCTAAAGGAAAGTATTCTAACTCTTGTTTCAGTTCAATCTGAACAAGTTTTTGAGGTTCATGTATTCTTTCGTATGAATTGAGTTATGATAAAGTTGAAGCCAATTCCTTTGGCTAGACTTGATGTATTGATAATCTATTCATGTATTATCAAATGTTGATATCTTTTGTCAACTACTTGATATGATTTTCAAAAGAAGACTGAAATTTTAAACAAATGTTTTGTCGGTAAAACGACAGGCACGTGAGGTTGCCAAATGCATAAATGTGCATACGTTTAATAAATGTAGTGTTGATCAACATAGGGTACAATAGGCTGATCACCTAGAAGTGCTCGTAAGTGATATCGGGCTTACGGACTTACTTCCGGCTTGTCCTTTTCAAATAAAGAATGAATACTCGAGGTCTCTGACCGGAGTGAATGCTTTACTAAATATTGTTGTTATTGTAAAACATTTTGAAAGAAAAGATGAAGTGCTATTTTGAATTACCAATAGTACTTCATAACTATTGTTTAGTTATCAAAGATATACGATTTGTATGTGTCAAGCATGTTGTTATTAAATTGTTATACTTGCTGAGCTAGTTATGCTCACTCTTGCTTGAACCATATGAATGCAGCTAAGACTGAACATCCCGAAGGATCAGGAAAAGATAAAGGAAAACCTAAGGCAGATTACTAAGCTGTCTTGTAATAGTATAGGTCTATTGTTGTAATTTAACTAATATTATGACAAATAACCTTTGTAACGGGTATAGAACTTGGGAAATATAAATATTACTTTAAATATATAGAAGTTATATTCGTTCTTTGAGACTTTTCAATTGAATGAATGTATGAATGTTGTACAGTATAGCACCATCTGTCGGGTTGGAAGATACCCTGTACAGGTTGGTATCAAAGCCTAGGTTATAAAACTTAAGGGGGAATGTAGAACCTTAAGTCATAACCTTACTAAAGAATAAAGAAATAAAAGAAGGAAAGTAACCTTATAAAAATGCATTATATTATGTAATGTATTTTTATTATTTTACTGACGTGTACTAATCAAACTATATTGTTTTATTGTAGATGTCAGGAGAAAATGATATGTATAGAGATATACATGTAGTGAGCGAGGATTCAGTTAATCGGGTAGAGATACTACCAAATCCCGTAGCCGTAGAACCATAGTTGGAGACCATCGAGTCGGGAGACCCAGATGAATTAGACTACATGTCTATATTTGATGGCATGCTAGAAGAAGAGGTGGACGTGATGTCTTTTGACCAGATTCCATATATACAGAGGACCAGGTTCCACCTACAGAGGAAGTGTCTACGGGGGAATCAATGAAAGCACTATTTATGTCGGTATAGGATAGGAATGTCTATTACTGCCAAGAAGTTAAGGAGTTGAAAGAGGAACTCCAAGCTATCCGTGAGGACAAGGCTAGTATGGAAGGAATATGGGAAGAGGAGCACGATGATAGAGTCCTAGCTATGGACAAAGTCCAAGATTTGAGAGTGAAGTCTTTGAGCTCAAGCAGGAGCTAAAGACTAAGAAGCGGAAGTTGGAGAGGATGTCCTATATTCATAGGAGTTCTCATGTAGATTTCCAGCAGTAGGTAGAAGCAGGACAAACCCGTCATACCATCAGTAAAGATGTTATTGCCGGTTTGGCCAGAGCAGATTTTGATAATGCCTTACGACATATGTAATCTAGCAATAGCTAGAGTAGAATATATATCTAAATATTATGTATCTAGTAGTGACGTAAAACCCTCTTTTGTATAACAAAGGGTAGTCGTTTGTAAATCCCAATTTTTGGAAAGTAATTGCGGGATGGAAATGTAATCACCTAAGGCTGAGTAATGTAAACAATGTAGTATTATACTACAAGTTATGAATCAATGTAAATCTTTTTAGGGAATATGTTGAGTAATGAGTATGAGTTGTTATTTTATTATAAACAATAACAAACCAACAAGAATAAAGTAATAATGATGTGTTATTTTCTTAACAGCGAAATGCCGCCAAGAAGGAGACAACGAAATCAGGGAGCTAATGTTAACCAACCGGAGGGTGTTCCGGTTAATCCAATGCAGTAGTTCGTTAATCTGTTAACGGTTGCATTTAATAGAACGGGGACTAATGTACCCATAATTGCTGGAGTAATACGAGATACTACTTTTAAGGATTTTAAAAGTGTAGGTCCACCGGAGTGCAAGGAAACTACGGACCCTATAGAAGCACAGACATGGGTTGTAACGACCGAGAAATTCAGATTTTAATGTAAGATGATTTTATTAGATTAAATAATAATAAAATCATATTATGTGGGATATCAAGATGGTTGTCGTTTTGTAACCTATTTATATTGGAATATCGTAGTATTTGAGCTATGTGAAGGATTTAAGGTGTTTGAATTTCCAAGACGAAAATAAAAGTTTTCCGAGAAATTTTCCGAAAAACACTATTCATCGGTATTTGCTCGGGATTTATTTTTGAATTTCTGAGAAATACGTAATGGTAGAATATTAAAGTAAGACGAATTATGTAATAATAATCTAGTTATGGAAAATGTAATATTTTGCTTGCGGACTTAAATCGAGAACGTAAGGAAAATTAAGAACTATTGCGTTAAAGAATGATGGTATGATACGTGAGTATTGTACAAGGAATGGAAACGAGTATAATACAAAGTATTATATGAGTTTGTAAGAAGAATGCATTATCGTATATAAATTCTATATGAATTAGAATACGAGAATAATACATAAACTATATGTATATGTATTATGTAATATTAATGGACTTGTAAAGATTGGTTAGGATTTTGTACAAGCCCAAGTGAATTAAGGGTTAAGGCCCAACTTATGAATTAATAAACATATGAAGGTTTGTTAAGCAAAGCCCAATGTTTATTTAATCTAAGCCCAAGCTAAAGTTCATTGGATTGTGTGATCCATAGAGCAAACCATAGTGATATGGATAAAGTGTGGTTATCAAAATAAGTGATAACCAAGATAAGTGATGACCAAGTAAAGGTGGTGCTCAAGATAAGTAATGACCAAGTAAATAAAGTAGGGACCAAGCAAAGGATATGAGTGGTGTTGGTCAATTAAGGAATAGTAAGGAGGTGGATTGTGTAAAGACTAATCTACCCCAAGCCTTGCAAGTTCTATAAATAGAGAAGCATGGCAAGTCATTTGCTAGTTATTCAAATTAATCCAATCACTCTTTCTCAAAGTGCTTAAGTGTTAGGAGAATTAAGTTGGAAGTAAGTTATTCCATAAGTCAAGAAGAAGAAGAAGCTACTTACTAAAGACTTCAAATGTAAGACTCCTTCTCCAATTATCTTCTATCTCTAATATGATAGGTTGATAAGAAAAGCTTGGTTTAAGGAACATGAATGATAAAAAAAGAAAGAAGTATGTATAAGTAATGAACTTAAGCCACATAAGTTGGTAATAAGTCATTTAAGATAGCATAAGTTGTAAACTTATGTGAATGCATGATGAACTTTTGATAGGTTTATTAATGAAAGTATATGTATATATATCAACTTGTAAGAACATATGTATCAAGAATACATAAGTAAAGTTATATGATGAAATCATGTATGGATGATGATTAAGAACTTTAATTGTCATAAATTATGAATGATAAGTTCATAAGTAGTTTGAAAGTTAACAAGTATAAGCTTACAATGAGATAAGTTAAAAATCCAACTATGAGTATAAATATTTGGAATAAGGATGTTAAGATGTTCACATTATGAATGTAATTCATTGGTAGTGTTGAACAAGTTCTAAGAACGAAGAATTACCGGAAATCGCACGATTAGACGATAATCGTCGAATTCGTAAATTTCCCGGAATGGAAGTCAAATTTTGAGTTTGAGTTCGGAAATGTTATTTTCCAATGGAGACAAGTCATGTTTGTCATTTAAGAGTTGTGGACTCGAAAATGGACGAATTCCGACTTAGAACGAAGAAACGAGCGTTTAACGTTCACGAACGTTTATCGTTTTCGTTAAAAATGAACCAATAGGTGAATTTTTAGCAAACAAATTCAAATAGATAAAATTCTTGCATGACCGTGTAGATTATGTAATTTGTGAATAGTAGGCTTTTGAACGAGCCAATTCGGACTTTAAACGAAGAAGTTATGCGTCCGGGAAGTTCACAAAAATTAAAAGTTAGAAAAATTTTTGGGTGCACAGAGTTGGCGCCGCGGTGCCAACCATAAGATTTTTGGTCGCGCCGCAGTGCGAGTTGCAAGAGTAATGCCCGTGCCGCAGCGCCAGGCACAGAACTTGGACAGTAAAGAATAAAAATGAAGGGAAAGGAAGGGGATGGTAGGAGATTGAACTAAACCTACCTTAAACAACTTAAAGTAACATTGTTGGGACATTGTTAAGACTTAAAAGTTATGAAGAATGGTTAATATAACCAAGTCGAATGAATGTAAAGCGAACGATAAGTCGAAACGCATAAGATCGAAATCTAATCTATAATTAGATTGAAATTAAGGGTAAGATATAATCAGATACATACTTGATTATATGTGACCTAATGTAAGGCATTATGTGATCATGTATTGTAGAGACTTGAACGTAAAGTAAAATACACAGTAGCAGACGCTAAAGGCAAGTATTCTAACTCTTGTTTCAGTTCAATCTGAACAATTTTATGATGTTCATGTATCCTTTCACATGAATTGAAGTATAATGAAGTTAAAGCCAGTTTCTTTGGCTAGACTTAACATATTGAGTGGATTATTGATAATTTGTTCATCTGTTATCAAATGCTAGTATCTTTTGTCAACTACTGATAGTTTTCAAAAGAAGACTGAATTGTTAAACAAATGTTTTGTCGGTAAAATGACAGGCACGCGAGGTTGCCAAATGATTAAACGTACATATGTTTAATGGATGTAGTGTTGATCAGTACAGAGTACAATAGGCTGATCACCTAGAAGTGCTCGTAAGTAATATCGGGCTTACGGACTTAGGTCCGGGTTGTCCTTTTTCAAAGAAAGAATGAATACTCAAGGTCTTTGACCGGAGTGAATGTTTTACTGAATTTATTTATTGTGAAACATTTTGAAAAGAAAGATGAATTGCTATTTTGAATCATCAATAGTACTTCATAGCTATTGTTCAGTTATCGAAGATATATGATTCATATGTATCAAGCATGTTGTTATTGAAATTGTTATACTTGCTGAGCTAGTCATGCTCACTCTTGCTTGAACCATATGAATGCAGCTAAGATTGAACGTCCTGAATGATCAAATAAGGATAAAGGAAAAGCTAAGGTAGATTATTAAGCTGTCATGTAATAGTATAGGTCTATTGTTGTAATGTAATGAATATTATGACAAGAGAACCTTTGTAATGGGTTTAGAACTTGGGAAATGTAAATATTGAATTAAATATATATAAGTTATGTTCGTTCTTTGAGACTTTCAATTGAATAAATGTATGAATGTCTGTACAGTATAGCACCATCTGTCGGGTTGTAAGATACCTGGATTTGGGGGCGCTACAAGTTGGTATCAAAGCCTAGGTTATAAAACTTAAAGGGAATTAGAACCTTAAGTCATAACCTTAATAAAGAAGTAAAAGAAGAAAGATAACCTTATAAAAATGCATTATAGTATGTTATGTGTTTTTATTTATGTTACTGACGTGTACTAATCAAACTGTATTGTTTTATTGTAGATGTCAGGAGAAAATGATATGTATAGAAATATACATGTAGTAAGCAAGGATTCGGTTAATCGGGTAGAGATACTACCAAATCCCGTAGCGATAGAGCCAGAAGTGGTAGCAATAGAGTCTGGAGACTCGGACAATTTAGACTATATGTCTATTTTCGATGGCATGCTAGAGGAGGAGGTGGACGTAATGTCCTTTAACCAAGTTCCACCCGCAGAGGAGATGTCTACGGGGGATTTGATGAAAGCATTGTTTATGGCGGTATTGGATAGGAATGTCCATTATGGCCAGGAGGTAAAGGAGTTGAAAGCGGAACTCCAAGCTGTCCGTGAGGACAAGCTTAGCATGGAGGGAATGTGGTAGGAGGAACACGATGATCGTGTTTTAGCTAAGGACAAGGTCCGAGAGCTGAAATGTGAAGTCTTTGAGCTCAAGCAAGAGCTAAAGACCAAACAGAGGAGATTGGAGAGGATGTCCTATATACATAGGAGTTCTCATGTGGATTTCCAGCAGCAAGTGGCTGGGTATCCGGTAGAGGCGGGACAGACACGATATACCATCAGTCGGGATGTTATTGTCAGTCTGGCCAACAAAGATTTTGAGAATGCCTTACGGCAGATGTAATCTAGCAATAGCTAGAGTAGCGTAGATATGTAAATATTATGTATCTAGTAGTGACGTAAAACCATCTTTTGTATAAACAAGGGTAGTCTTTTGTAAATCCCAATTTTTAGAAAGTAATTGCGGGATGGTAATGTAATCAGCTAAGACTGAGTAATGTAATCAGCTAAGGCTGAATGATGTAAACAATGTAGTGTTATACTACAAGTTATTAATCAATATAAGCCTCTTTTATGGAACATATTGAGTAATGAGTATGAGTTATTGTTTTATCACAAATAATAACTAACTCACAAGAAGAAAGTAATAATGATGTGTTGTTTTCTTAACAACGAAATGCCGCCAAGAAGGGGACAACGAAATCAAGAAACTAAGGTTAACCAACCGGAAGGTGGTCTGGTTAATCCAATGCAAGAGTTCGTTAATCTTTTAACGGCTACATTTAATAGAACGGGGGCTAATTTACCTGTAATTCCTGGAGTAGTACGAGCTACTACTTTTAAGGACTTTAAAAGTGTAGGTCCGCCGGAGTTCAAGGGAACTACGAACCCTATAGAAGCCCAAACTTGGATGAAAGAAATTGAGAAAGCATTTGTAATTACAAATGTGGAGGAGGGTCAAAAGGTTGCCTTTGCAACCTATTTGATGAAAGGAGAGGCCAACTTCTGGTGGGAGGCAAACCAGGCTAGGGCCGATATAGGAAACCTAACGTGGGAGAGGTTTAAGGAGATTTTCTTCGAGAATTATTTTCCCATGAGTATGCAAGGGAGAATGGAAATGAGGTTTCTGGAATTGAAACAAGGGGATATGACAGTTCCCCAGTATGCCGCCAAGTTTAATGAACTGGCACGATTTTCTCCACATCAAGTGGACACTGAAGTGAGAAAGGCTAGAAGATTTGAGCAGGGCTTAAAACCCTGGCTCTATAGCCGAATCTCTGTGTTCCAAAGTACTTCCTTTGGAACCATATTAGAGAAGGCAATAATAGCCGAAGGTGGGAATGAGGCTTTAAGCCAGTACCACAAAGATAAGAAAAATAAAGGAAGAGTTGATGGGGGAATTAAGACCGAAGGAGCCAGTGGTAGTGGCGACGGTCAGAAAAGAAAGAGTTTTAACTCTGGGAATACCGGAGTGAAACAAGGCGATTCAAAAAGGAGGATGGAGGCCTGTAAAACCTGCGGGAAGACTCACTTGGGAGTCTGTCTCAAAGGAAAGGCCGTATGTTATAATTGTTGACAGGATGGGCACATTTCGCCTAACTGTCCAAATCCGAAGAAAAATCACGGATGTTTTGTATGTGGATCAACTGACCACATAGCAAAGAATTGCCCGAAAAAGGGTATTGAAGGAAATAAGGGCACTAATAGTGGAAAGTTAGCTATTAGCGGTCCAGCTCAGCCGGGTAGACCAATGGCTCGCACTTTTAATATGACAGTCCAAGATGCGGTGGCATCCGGGGACGTAGTTGCAGGTATTATCCCAATCAATAACATTAATGTATATGTGCTATTTGATTCGGGTGCTACTTGTTCGTTTATAGGATGTGATTTTGCTAGACGATTAGAATTATTTCCCGAAAAGTTGCCTATACCTGTGAACATTAAGGTAGCAAATGAAGAGATAATTCCTGTGGATAGTATTCATAGGAGTTGTTGCGTAGATATACGTGGATGTAAGTTATCGGTAGGTTTAATACCGATAAGGTTGGAAGAATTTGATGTAATTCTCGGAATGGATTGGTTGATTAACCATGGAGCAATTATAGATTGCCAAAAGAAACATGTGAGCATCAGGAAGTTGAAACAACCTCCTGTAGTATTCTACGGTAATAAATCACCGGGGAGATCGTGTTGTCTTACGATGACACAAACTAGAAAACTCTTAAAAAAGGGATGCGTGGGTTACTTGTGCCATGTTGTTGATACCCAGCGAGTGGGAACAACCATGGAACAAATACCTATAGTAAACGAATTCATGGATGTATTTCCAAGTGAGTTACCGGGTTTACCACCGGATAGGGAGATCGTTTTTGTAATAGACATTGTGCCAGGAGTGGCACCAGTGTCAAGGGCACCGTACCGTATGGCGCCGGTGGAAATGAAAGAGCTAATGGTTCAATTACAGGAACTGTTGAATAGGAAGTACATTCAACCAAGTGTTTCCCCGTGGGGTGCACCAGTGTTGTTTGTCAAGAAGAAAGATGGATCGTTAAGACTTTATATCGACTATCGAGAGTTGAACAAATTAATGATAAAGAATAAATACCCATTGCCTAGGATTGGTGATCTCTTTGATCAGTTAAAAGGGGTAAAGTATTTTTCTAAAATAGATTTGCGGACGGGGTATCACCAGTTGAAGGTGAGGAAAGAGGATATACCAAAGACAGCATTCAGAACTCGTTATGGTCATTACGAGTTTCTGGTGATGTCATTTTGGTTGACGAATGCACCAGCTGCATTTATGGACATGATGAACAGAGTGTTCAAATCATATTTGGACAAGTTTGTGGTTGTGTTTATTGATGATATTCTAGTCTATTCAAAGACGCCAGAAGATCATGCTAAACACTTAAGATTAGTGTTGGAAACAGTAAGGAAGGAGAAGTTATATGCGAAATTCACTAAGTGTGAATTTTGACTGGAGAAAGTTCAGTTTTTAGGTCATGTCATTGATCAGGAAGGGATTTCAGTGGATCCAGCAAAGGTAGAAGCAGTGATGAACTGGGAACAACCGAAAACGCCGACTAAGGTGTGGAGTTTCCTAGGGTTAGCGGGTTACTATCGAAGATTTATCCAAGATTTTTCGAAGATAGCTACCCCGTTGACTAATTTAACAAGGAAGACGGTGAAATACGTATGGACGGATAAATGTGAAGACAGTTTTCAAGAACTGAAGAAAAGTCTAAGTAAAGCACCTGTTTTGTCATTGCCAGATGACACAGGAAATTTTGTAGTATATAGTGATGCTTTGCATAGAGGGCTTGGTTGTGTGCTCATGCAGCATGGCAAAGTCATTGCGTATGCATCACGGCAGTTGAAGGATTATGAGAAAGTTTACCCTACTCATGATCTGGAACTGGCCGCGGTAGTATTTGCCTTAAAGATATGGAGGCATTATCTTTATGGGGAGAAATGTGAGATATATACAGACCATAAGAGTCTAAAGTATATCTTCACTCAGATGGAGTTGAATATGAGACAGAGGAGATGGCTGGAGTAGATAAAGGATTACGACTATGAAATCCTGTATCACCCTGGGAAAGCCAATGTAGTTGCTGACGCCTTAAGTAGGGAGGGTCGGGAAAAGTTGTCTATGTTAACGGCTCAAAATGAGTTTATAACAGAGATGGCTAGGATGGAAATAGAAGTGAAGATGCCGAGTGAATCGGGGCAGATACTTTTTACCATGGAGAAACAATCTACCATTGTAGAGAGGGTCAAGGAGGTACAACTCAAGACTGATGAGTGTAACCAAATGAAGAAGCGGCTATCCGATAAAGGAGATGATAAGTATAGTCTTGATAATGAAGAATTATTAAGATTTGAAGGAAGAATTTGGATTCCGAATGAGACAGAATTAAAGGAGCAAGTGTTACAAGAAGCTCATAGTTCAAGGTACTCGATACATCCTGGTAGAACTAAAATGTATAAAGACCTTCGACAGAGTTTTTGGTGGCCGAACATGAAAAGGGAAATAGTAGAGTATGTAAGTAGGTGTTTGACTTGTCAAAACGTTAAAGCCGAACATCAACGACCCAGTGGCTTGCTACAGTCATTGGAGATTCCAGAATGGAAATGGGAGCATATCTCGATGGATTTCGTGGTAGGACTTCCAACAACGTCAAAAGGGTACGATTCTATTTGGGTAATAGTCGACCGATTGACGAAATCGGCTCACTTCTTACCAATTAAGGTCAAGTATAACTTAGACCAGTTAGCTAAACTTTATGTCAAGAAAGTTATTTCCAGACATGGAGTACCGATATCGATTGTGTCAGATCGCGATCCACGATTCACATCGAACTTCTGGAGAAGTTTGCAAGAACAGCTGGGAACACAGTTAAAGTTAAGCACGACTTATCATCCACAAACTGATGGGCAGATCGAGAGAACAATTCAGATGTTAGAAGATATGCTGAGGTCTTGCGTCATGGATTTCAAGGGTAGTTGGGATGATCACCTACCACTGGTAGAATTTGCTTATAACAACAGTTATCATGCAAGCATAGGTATGCCGCCTTATGAAGCTCTGTATGGAAGAAGATGCAGAACACCATTGTGTTGGGATGAGGTGGGAGAACGCCGGATGCTAGGACCAGAATTGGTGCAGCAAACAGCGGATACAGTAAGGTTAATTCGGATGCGTCTCGTCACGGCTAAAGACAGACAGAAGAAGTATGCGGACTCACATCGATTAAATCAAGAGTTCGAAGTAGGTTCGTATGTGTTTCTGAAGGTATCTCCCTGGAAAGGAAAGATATGCTTTGGAAAGAAAGGAAAGTTAAGTCCAAGGTTTATAGGACCTTTTGAAATATTAAACCGGGTGGGAGAGGTAGCTTATAAGATAGCATTACCTCCAGACCTAGAAAGAATACATAACGTGTTTCACGTATCTGTATTACGTCCGTATAAGCTGGACTATAAGCACGTAATCGAGTATGAGCCGATTCATATCGAGAAGGATTTAACATATGAAGAATCGCCGGTTCAAATCATCGATAGAAAGGAACAAGTTCTGAGGAACAATGTAATACCATCAGTGAAGGTGTTATAGAAGAACCATGATGCTGAAGAAGCAACGTGGGAGTTAAAAGAAAAGATGAAGAAAAATTTTCCTCATTTATTTGAAAAAAAAAAACGAGATTCTGAGGACAGAATCTTTATAAGGGGGGAAGAATGTAACGACCGAGAAATTCGGATTTTAATGTAAGATGATTTTATTAGATTAAATAATAATAAAATCATATTATGTGGGATATCAAGATGGTTGTCGTTTTTTAACATATTGATATTGGAATATCGTAGTATTTGAGCTATGTGAAGGATTTAAGGTGTTTGAATTTCCAAGATGAAAATAAAAGTTTTTCGAGAAATTTTCCGAAAAACACTATTCATCGGTAATTGCTCGGGATTTATTTTTGAATTTCCGAGAAATACGTAATGGTAGAATATTACAGTAAGACGGATTATGTAATAATAATCTAGTTATGGAAAACGTAATATTTTTCTTGCGGACTTAAATCGAGAACGTAAGGAAAATGAAGAACTATTGCGTTAAGGAATGATGGTATGATACGTGAGTATTGTACAAGGAATGGAAACGAGTATAATACAAAGTATTATATGAGTTTGTAAGAAGAATGCATTATCGTATATAAATTCTATATGAATTAGAATACGAGAATAATACATAAACTATTTGTATATGTATTATGTAATATTAATGGACTTGTAAAGATTGGTTAGGATTTTGTACAAGCCCAAGTGAATTAAGGGTTAAGGCCCAACTTATGAATTAATAAACATATGAAGGTTTGTTAAGCAAAGCCCAATGTTTATTTAATCTAAGCCCAAGCTAAAGTTCATTGGATTGTGTGATCCATGGAGCAAACCATAGTGATATGGATAAAGTGTGGTTATCAAGATAAGTGATATCCAAGATAAGTGATGACCAAGTAAAGGTGGTGCTCAAGATAAGTAATGACCAAGTAAATAAAGTAGGGACCAAGCAAAGGATATGAGTGGTGTTGGTCAATTAAGGAATAGTAAGGAGGTGGATTATGTAAAGACTAATCTACCCCAAGCCTTGCAAGTTCTATAAATAGAGAAGCATGTCAAGTCATTTGCTAGTTATTCAAATTAATCCAATCACTCTCTCTCGAAGTGCTTAACTGTTAGGAGAATTAAGTTGCAAGTAAGTTATTCCATAAGTCAAGAAGAAGAAGAAGCTACTTACTAAAGACTTCAAATGTAAGACTCCTTCTCCAATTATCTTCTATCTCTAACATGATAGGTTTATAAGAAAAGCTTGGATTAAGGAACATGAATGATAAAAAAAGAAAGAAGTATGTATAAGTAATGAACTTAAGCCACATAAGTTGGTAATAAGTCATTTAAGATAGCATAAGTTGTAAACTTATGTGAATGCATGATGAACTTGTGATAGGTTTATTAATGAAAGTATATGTATATACATCAACTTGTAAGAACATATGTATCAAGAATACATAAGTAAAGTTATATGATGAAATCATGTATGGATGATGATTAAGAACTTTAATTGTCATAAATTATGAATGATAAGTTCATAAGTAGTTTAAAAGTTAACAAGTATAAGCTTACAATGAGATAAGTTCAAATCCAACCATGAGTATAAATATTTGGAATAAGGATGTTAAGATGTTCACATTATGAATGTAATTCATTGGTAGTGTTGAACAAGTTCTAAGAACGAAGAATTGCCGGAAATCGCACGATTAGACGATAATCGTCGAATTCGTAAATTTCCCGGAATGGAAGTCAAATTTTGAGTTTGAGTTTGGAAATGTTATTTTCCAATGGAGACAAGTCATGTTTGTCATTTAAGAGTTGCGGACTCGAAAATGGACGAATTCCGACTTAGAACGAAGAAACGAGCGTTTAACGTTCACGAACGTTTATCGTTTTCGTTAAAAATGAACCAATAGGTGAATTTTTAGCAAACGAAGTCAAATAGATAAAATTTTTGCATGAACGTGTAGATTACGTAATTTGTGAATCGTAGGCTTTTGAACGAGCCAATTCGGACTTTAAACGAAGAAGTTATGCGTCCGGGAAGTTCACAAAAATTAAAAGTTAGAAAAAAAATTTGGTGCACAGAGTTGGCGCCGCGGCGCCAACCCTAAGCTTTTTGGTCATGTCGCAGCGCGACATCTGGGACTCGGTTACTGCTAATTTGCGTCACAGCGCGTGTTGCAAGAATAATGCCCGCGCCGCAGCGCCAGGCACAGAACTTGGACAGTAAAGAATAAAAATGAAGGGAAAGGAAGGGGATGGTAGGAGATTGAACTAAACCTACCTTAAACAACTTAAAGTAACATTGTTGGGACATTGTTAAGACTTAAACGTAATGAAAAATGGTTAATATAACCAAGTCGAATGAATGTAAAGCGAACGATAAGTCGAAACGCATAAGAATGAAATCTAATCTATAATTAGATTAAAATGAAGGGTAAGATATAATCAGATACATACTTGATTATATATGACCTAATGTAAGGCATTATGTGATCATGTATTATAGAGACTTGAAAGACTTGAACGTAAAGTAAAATACACAGTAGCA
Organism: Panax japonicus; assembly: GCA_020205505.1. Lineage (NCBI taxonomy): Eukaryota > Viridiplantae > Streptophyta > Magnoliopsida > Apiales > Araliaceae > Panax > Panax japonicus. The sequence goes on from CM035091.1 coordinate 68,463,452, forward strand.
GACGCTAAAGGCAAGTATTCTAACTCTTGTTTCAGTTCAATCTGAACAAGTTTATGATGTTCATGTATCCTTTCGCATGAATTGAAGTATAATGAAGTTAAAGCTAGTTTATTTGGCTAGACTTAACATATTGAGTGGATTATTGATAATATGTTCATCTGTTATCAAATGCTAGTATCTTTTGTCAACTACTGATAGTTTTCAAAAGAAGACTTAATTGTTAAACAAATGTTTTGTCGGTAAAACGACAGGCACGCGAGGTTGCCAAATGATTAAACGTACGTACATTCGTTTGATGGATGTAGTGTTGATCAATACAGAGTACAATAGGCTGATCACCTAGAAGTGCTCGTAAGTAATATTGGGCTTACGGACTTAGGTCCGGGTTGTCCTTTTTCAAAGAAAGAATGAATACTCAAGGTCTTTGACCTGAGTGAATGTTTTACTGAATTTATTCATTGTGAAACATTTTGAAAAGAAAGATGAATTGCTATTTTGAATCATCAATAGTACTTCATAGCTATTGTTCAGTTATCGAAGATATATGATTCATATGTATCAAGCATGTTGTTATTGAAATTGTTATAATTGCTGAGCTAGTCATGCTCACTCTTGCTTGAACCATATGAATGCAGCTAAGACTGAACGTCCTGAAGGATCAAATAAGGATAAAGGAAAAGCTAAGGCAGATTATTAAGATGTCATGTAATAGTATAGGTCTATTGTTGTAATGTAATGAATATTATGACAAGAGAACCTTTGTAATGGGTTTAGAACTTGGGAAATATAAATATTGAATTAAATATATATAAGTTATGTTCGTTTTTTGAGACTTTCAATTGAATGAATGTATGAATGTTTGTACAGTATAGCACCATCTGTCGGGTTGTAAGATACCCGGATTTGGGGGCGCTACATGGGTAAAAGAAATTGAGACTGCATTTGTAATAGCAAATGTTGAGGAGGGTCAAAAGGTTGCCTTTGCAACCTATTTGATGAAAGGAGAGGCCAACTTCTGGTGGGAGGCAAACCAGGCTAGGGCTGATATAGGAAACCTAACGTGGGAGAGGTTCAAGGCAATTTTCTTCGAGAAGTATTTTCCCACGAGTATATAAGGGAGGATGGAGATGAGGTTTCTGGAATTGAGACAAGGGGATATGACAGTTCCCCAGTATGCTGCCAAGTTTAATGAATTGTCATGATTCGCTCCACATCAAGTGGACACTGAAGTGAGAAAGGCTAGAAGGTTCGAGCAGGGCTTGAAATCCTAGCTCTATAGCCGAATCTCTGTGTTCCAAAGTACTTCCTTTAGAACCATACTAGAAAAGGCAATAATTGCCGAAGGTGGGAATGAGGCTCTTAGCCAGTACCACAAAGATAAGAAGACCAAAGGCAGGGTTGATGGAGGAACCAAGACCGAGGGAGCTAGTGGGAGTGGTGATGGTCAGAAAAAGAAGGGCTTTAACTCTGGGAATACCGGAGTAAAATAAGGGGACTCTAAGAAGAGGATGGAGGCCTTTAAAACCTGTGGGAAGACTCACTTAGGAGTCTGTCTCAAAGGTAAGGTGATGTGTTATAATTGTGGACAGGAAGGGAACATTTTGCCTAACTGACCCAATCCAAAGAAGAATCACGGATGCTTTATATGTGGATCAACTGACCACATAGCAAAGAACTGCCCGAAGAAGGGGATAGAAGGAAATAAGGGACTGAATAGCAGGAAGTTAGCTATTAGTGGTCCATCTCAGCCGGGGAAATCAATAGCCCGCAATTTTAATATGACGGTCCAAGATGCGGTGGCATCAGGGGATGTAGTTGCAGGTATTATTCCAATCAACAATATAAATGCATACGTGCTATTTGATTCGGGTGCTACTTGTTCGTTTATAGCATGTGATTTTGCTAGATGACTAGAATTATTTCCTGAAAAATTGCCTATACCTTTGAACATTAAGGTAGCAAACGAAGAGATAATTCATGTTGAAGATATTCATAGGAGTTGTTGCGTAGATGTACGTGGTTGTAAGTTATCGGAAGATTTAATACCGATAAATTTAGGAGAATTCGACGTAATTCTCGGAATGGATTGGTTGATTAACCATGGAGCAATTATAGATTACCAAAGGAAAAGTGTGAGCATCAGGACGTTGAAGCAACCTCCTGTAGTATTTTACAGTAGTAAATTATCGAGACGTCCGTGTTGCCTTACGATGACACAAACTAGAAAAATTTTAAGGAATGGTTGTGTAGGTTATCTATGCCATGTTGATGATACCCAGAGAGTGGGAGCAACCATGGAACAAATACCTATAGTAAACGAATTCATGGATGTATTTCCAAGTGAATTACCGGGTTTACCGCCGGATAGGGAGATCGAATTTGTGATAGACACTGTGTCAGGAACGACACCGGTCTCAAGGGCACCGTACTGTATTGCGCCTATGGAAATGAAACAACTAATGGTTCAGCTACATGAACTATTAGACAAGAAGTACATTCAACCAAGTGTTTTGCTGTGGGGAGCACCGGTGTTATTTGTCAAGAAGAAAGACAGATCGTTAAGGCTTTGTATCGACTATCGAGAGTTGAACAAGTTAACGATAAAGAATAAATACCCATTGCCCAAGATAGATGATCTCTTTGATCAATTGAAAGGGGCAAAGTATTTTTCTAAAATAGATTTGCAGACGGGGTATCATCAGTTGAAGGTTAGGAAGGAAGATGTTCCAAAGACTGCATTCAGGACTCGTTATGGTTATTATGAGTTTCTGGTGATGTCATTTGGGTTGACGAATGCACCAGCTGCATTTATGGATATGATGAACAGAGTGTTCAAACTATATTTGGACAAGTTCGTTGTGGTGTTTATCGATGATATTTTAGTCTATTCTAAGACGCCAGAAGATCATGCCGAACACTTAAGGTTAGTGTTGGAGACACTAAGGAGGGAGAAGTTATATGAAAATTCACCAAATATGAATTTTAGTTGAAAAAGGTGCAGTTTTTAGGTCATGTCATTGACCAAGAGGGGATTTCAGTGGATCCAGCAAAGGTGGAAGCAATAATGAATTGGGAACAACCGAAAACGCCGACTGAGGTGCGGAGTTTCCTAGTGTTAGCAGGGTACTATCGAAGATTTATCCAAGATTTTTCGAAGATAGCTACCTCGTTGACTAACTTAACAAGGAAGACGGTGAAATACGTATAAACATATAAATGTGAAGACGGTTTTCAAGAACTGAAGAAGAGATTAAGTGAAGCTCATGTTTTATCATTGCCAGATGACACGGGAAATTTTGTAGTATATAGTGATGCTTCACATAAAGGACTTGGTTGTGTGCTTATGCAGCATGGCAAAGTCATTGCGTATGCATCTCGACAGTTGAAGGATTATGAGAAAGTTTACCCTACTCATGATCTGGAACTGGCCGCGGTAGTGTTTTCTCTAAAGATATGGATACATTATCTTTATGGGGAAAATGTGAGATATATACGGACCATAAAAGTCTAAAGTATATCTTCACTCAGAAGGAGTTGAATATAAGACAGAGAAGATGGCTGGACTTGATAAAGGATTATGATTGTGAAATCCTATATCACCCTGGAAAGGCCAATGTAGTTGTCGACGCCTTAAGTAGGAAGGGTCGAGAAAATTTGTCTATGTTAACAGCACGAAATGAGTTAATAATAGAGATGGCTAGGATGGAAATAGAAGTGAAGATGACGAGTGATTCGGGGCAATTACTCTTTGCGACGGAGATGCAATCTACCATCGTAGAAAGAGTCAAGGAGGTACAACTCAAGATGGATGAGTGTAACCAAATAAAGAAACGGTTATCCGAGAAAGAATATGTTAAGTATAGTCTTGATAATGAGGGATTATTAAGATTTGAGGGAAGAATTTGGGTTCCGAATGAGACGGAATTAAAGGAGCAAGTATTATAAGAAGCTCATAGTTCGAGGTACTCGATACATCCCGGTAGCACTAAGATGTATCAAGACCTTCGATAGAGGTTTTGGTGGCCAAACATGAAGAGAGAAATAGCAGAGTATGTGAGTAGGTGCTTAACTTGTCAAAAGGTTAAGGCCAAACATCAATGACCCAGTGGTTTATTACAGTCATTGGAGATTCCATAATGGAAATGGGAGCATATCATGATGGATTTCGTGGTAGGACTTCCGACGACACAGAAAGGGTACAATTCGATTTGGGTAATAGTGGACCGGTTGACGAAGTCTGCTCACTTTTTGCCAATTAGGGTCAAGTATAACTTAGACCAGTTAGCTAAAATTTATGTCAAGGAAATTATTTCTAGACACGGAGTACCGGTATCGATTGTGTCAGATCGTGATCCACGATTCATATCGAAATTTTTGAGGAGTTTGTAAGAGCAGTTGGGAACACAGCTGAGGTTAAGCATGGCTGTTGATCGATTTCGCAATCAATGAATACGTGCAAGTATACACGGTCAACAAGTAATAAAGTGAAAGTAGAGTATCGTTCCCACGAGAAATTATTTAATAAAAATCACCAAGTACTAATTCTTAACCAAACTAATTTTATTTAAACAATCTCAAATTATGAATTTTCTAATTAAGAAAACTAAATTAAACAATTAAAAGAGATTAGTCTAAAAGAAAGCAAATAAACAAAACTAAGATTTGATTGAATTCAGGTAAATAAAGATTAAGACTTCAATATCCCCAATTATGAATTATAAATCAATTATCCAATTATCCCAATTATTACGCCTACTGAATTGTTAACAAGAATTCTCAAATGCCAAAAGTCCTTTTCCAAGTGATCAATTTCCTTCTATTTAATCCAGATTAATCTTGCTATATTCCTATGCAAAACAATTGAATTAAACTCCTTTAATCCCAATTCCTTATGTGTTACATGCGGTGAACAGATATTTCCATTCAATTCACAAACCTAATTATTCACCATGCAAATAACTAAGTCACATGGTATCATGCCCAGTTCTAACCCTAGAATTCCTCTTCCAATTCCTTCTAGAGTAACAAGGTAATTATTGATCAAATAATTAAGCAATAACCACAAGACAAGATAAACAACTCACTTTAACATAAATAATTGAAATATAATGAATAACTAATTCATAGCCATAAAAAGTTCAATTGAAATCTTAATAAAAAATATTAGTTCATAATTAATGAATGGAAACCAAGAATCCACAACTGAATAGACATTAAAAGATAAAAGTATGATAAGAGAAGAGAATAGAATCTGTTGTCAGTAAATCTGATGCACCCCTCTTGCTCTTGCTCTTGATCTTCAATGGTCTCCAAGTTGCTTCAATCTCCAAAACTAATAAGAACTAGGGTTATGTTCTAATCTAATGGAGTGTATATCTAATCTAAGCTATGTAATCTCTCTTTATTTTATGCCTTACATCATGTATTTATAGGTTACAAGTCTAATTTTTAGCTTAGGAACAAGCCCAATCCTATTTAGAGTCAAAAAGGTGTCAAAATTCGCCCAAAACGCATCTAGGCCATCACCAGGCACTTCCCCAGTGCCCCAGCGCTGGGCAAGGCGCTGGGATTCTGCCCCCCAGCGCCCCGGCGCTGCAAAATACACTAGAAATAGCGCCCCGGTGCTGGCCCAAAAACTTGATATTTTCTGCTCTGACGTCCTTTGGGAAAATGCCATAACTTCTTCGTTCGAACTCCGATTTAGATGATTCAAGATGTTCTGGAAAGAGGAAAAGTAGATCTACAACTTTCATTCTTGAAGTTGTTCGAAATAATGTCCGGAGCTATAGTCAAATTGGCTCTGAAGTGACTGCTATGTAAATTACAAGCCGAAAATGCGAATCTAGCCACCCCGAACGTCGATCCATGCAACTTTTGTCCCAAATCCTACAAAACATTATAAAACATGCTTGAATAGACACAAACACATTAAAACATCCTAAAAGACTTGAGAACAACAATAAATTAAGCCCGAATGTATCCAATTCATGTGTATAAAACTCACTCATCAACGGCTTATCATCCACAAACTAATGGGCAGAGCAAAAGGACAATTCAGACGTTAGAAGACATGTTGAGGTCTTGTGTCATGGATTTCAAGGGTAGTTGGGATGATCACCTACCACTAGTAGAGTTTGCATATAACAACAGTTATCATGCAAGCATAGGCATGCCGCCGTATGAAGCTTTGTATGGAAGGAAATTCAGAACACCTTTATGTTGGGATGAGGTGGGAGGGCCGGATGCTAGGACCAGAATTGGAGCAGTGGTCAATGGATGTGGTAAAGTTAATTCGGATGCGTCTTGTCACAGCTCAGGACAGACAAAAGAAGTATGCAGACCCACATAGACTAAGTCGAGAGTTTGAGGTGGGCTCGTATGTGTTTCTAAAGGTATCTCCCTGGAAAGGAAAGATACGCTTTGGAAAGAAGGGAAAGTTAAGTCCAAGGTTTATAAGACCTTTTGAAGTATTAAAACGGGTGGGAGAGGTAGCGTATATGATAGCATTACCTCCAGATCTAGAACGAATACATAACGTGTTTCACGTATCTGTATTACGTCCATATAAGCTGGACTATAAGCATGTAATCGAGTATGACCTGATTCATATCGAGAAAGAATTATCATATGAAGAGTCGCCGATGTAGATCATTGATAGAAAGGAACAAGTTCTGAGGAACAAGGTAATACCATCAGTAAAAGTATTATGGAAGAACCACGACGCTGAAGAAGTAATGTGGGAACTAGAAGAAAAGATGAAGAAAAATTTTCCTCATCTATTTGATTAAAGTAAGACGATATTCCGGGGACAGAATCTTTATAAGGGGGGAAGAATGTAACGACCGAGAAATTCGGATCTTATTATAAAATGATTTTATAAAATTAAATAATAATAAAATCATATTCCATGTGTTATCAAGATGAATGTCATTATATAACCTATTGATGTTAGAATATAGTAGTATTTGGGCTACGTGGATGAATTAAAGTGTTTGGATTTTCAAGAAGAAAATAAAAGTTTTTCGAGAAATTTTCCGAAAAACACTATTCATCGGTATTTGCTCGGGATATAATTTTGAGATTTCGAGAAATACGCAATGATGGAATAACAAGGTAAGATGGATTATGTAATAAAAATCTAGTTATGGAAAATGTAATAATTCGCTTATGGACTTAATTCCTAAACGTTAAGGAAGTTAAAATAGTAATGAATGAGTAATAATGGTATGATACGTTGGTATTGTACAAAGTAATGAAAACGCGTATAGTACGAAGTATTATACGAGTTTGTATGAATGATGAAATACCGTATATAAATTCTATAAGAATTAGAATACAAAAATACATCAACAATATGTATTAAGAAATGTTAATAGACTTGGATGATTGGTTAACAATTATATACAAGTCCAAATGAATTAAAGAGAGAAGCCCAACGATTAATTAATGAACTAACTAGTGTTTGTTAATATAAGGCCCAAGGATTTATTTAATCCAAGCCCAAGCTAAAGTCCAACAAATGGGTTGACCCATGGGGCAAACCATATTAATATGGTTGAATATGTGGTGACCAAATGATGTGGTTGTAATAACCCCGAATCCGGGCCCCGAATCGCCGCGGACTCGGTATACTATTTCTATCACTATTTGCGGAAGATATAAACATAAATTGTTTATACATTACATTACACACTATTCCCCAAGGTCGAGTAACCTTAACTTATTACACATTTCTTAAAATATCTATTACACAACAATATTGATCATATACACAATTACAAACTAACTGCACTTTATATTCCAAGCTGTACTTAGCCTTAATCGTTTCCTGTATACGACGCATTTGCTTTACCTGCAATGTTTTATCATGATATAGCAAGGGTGAGCATAAAAGTTGCCCAGCAAGTTTATTTACAACAATTTAACGATATATCATGATTGAAGAGTATGAATAAAAGGCTTGCTATAATTCATCAATATAATTGAGAACTAGCACGAACAAATTTTTGACTGAACAAGTATTATACATGAACAAACATTTCTGAACCAACTGGTAATGAAGGTGATCAGCCTTTCATACCTGACTTATACATGCAAGATGTACAGAGTACAATTTTCATGGCAATCAGCAAAGATTAACCATAAGCTTGAAGAAACTACTCTTATTAGAGTTAAGTATGAGAAAACTTGCCTGAACCGTTGATTACCGCACGCAATTAATAACGCTTTATTCGAAGACCTAATATTAATAATATAAATCTCCAATAATTAGAATAATATCATCACAGTAATATACTGTTATATTATACACAGAATAACCTAAACACATTACCACGTAAGCCTATTAGTCTATAACACACATAAGACTAGGTATCAAGTCAAACTATTACAGTCTGAGTTGAACCCGACATAATTCTATCATCCCGACGATCTAGTCGGACAATACTCGAGTTTAAGTTCAATTAAACTCTGACTTAAACACTTAACCGATAACACAGATAATTTCTAATCAGACAAAACATTTTTCCTAGGCTCGTAATAATTTTCGGATAATTATTACCATTTATCACCATTTTTAAATCCTTAATACCGTATTTAAATGAATTAATACCACTTAATACCTTAACCATTAATATTTATTTAATATAAAATATTAATGAAAATCATTACATAATATTATAATATAATTATAATATCACAAAGTATTTTTAATATCACAAAATCATAATTATATGATTTTTAAACACTTAAATCCATTATCCGATAATTGCTATTAATATTAAAATATTAATATTTTCATGCCAAAATATCAAAAGTTACATTTTATAACTTAAAATATTTTTATAACACTTAAATCATTTTTATATAATTTATAAAGCATTAATTCCATTTTTCCTTAATTTATTTAATATATTAATTAAATAAATTAATTACCATTAATATTAAAATATTAATGAATTTCATCACAAAATATCAAAAGTTATGGAAAATAACTTAAAATAATTTCTTTTATCATAATATTATTTTTCATGATTTTTCATGAATTAAAAACTATTTTTAAATAATTTATTTAATATTATAATTAAATAAATAAATACCATTTATATTCCAAAAATATTAAATATTTTCAAAATATACTCAAAATAGTTAAAAACTATTTTTCAGACTTTAAAATAATTTTTCATAATTTATTTTGTATTTTTAATAATTAAAAACTATTTTTTTTCTAATTATTAATCAATTTCCGGAAATTAATATAAATAAACCGTCGCTAAAGGCTTTTAGCGACACTTGTCTGTCGCTATTGGTGTTCTTGATGTTCTTGAGTGTTCTTGACAGACAACGAGGGTCCTTGTTTGACCGGATTTTAATCTACGTTCGGATCGATTTAAGGGACTGTTATTGACATAATATTGTAATATTTATGTAATACTACAACTACCTATCAAGTTTCATGGCAATACAACAACGGAGAATCAAGATATGTGCAGCCAAACTTTCTGACAACCGTGTTCTTCATTTTCTGGGTTACCCAGAAAATGAAGAACAGTCAAGGTGTCTTCTTTGATTCCTTATAACTTAGTTATCGAGAAACTTTTGTGCGATCTATCACTTCCAGTATGTAGAAAACATGCAGGTCTATAACTATAACACTAAATCTCAGCATAACAACATCAGATCTAACATTAAATGGTCGGTCAAAGTATGATAAAAAACTCACATATGAAGATTTCTAGGTTTTCCAGAAATCCTCAAGAACAGCCGGTCAATGGTGGTTTGACCTTGATTTCCTGCCGTTTCAGTTATGATATAAGTGATATTATGACTTTAACAAGTAGTATAAATACCAGACAACAACATAACAACAACTTCCTAGCCAAATAAACAATATACAGCAAGATCTAGACGTTCAAACATGCTGTCAGACCACTGAAAATTTTCTGGGTTACCCAGATTTTAACTTTTCGTGAACGGTCAACGGTCTTTGACCACTTATATCTTTCAATCTGGACATGATCTGGACTTGATTCAAGTTCTAGATTATAGTCCTTACAACATACTACAAATATATAACTTAAATCTCTACAAAACATTAACAAATAATGATCTATAGGCCCTGACATATGACTGTCAGGCCTCATTTTCCCATTTTTCCAGATTTTTAAAATCTTTAAATCCGAGCACTTTGATGTTATGGGTTTGTATTTTAACAACCCAGAACATTAAAAGACACCCTATTACATATATTTGCACAATCAATTTCAACATTAAACATAAAAATCATAGATTTCAAAATTTGAAGGTTTTATACCTTTTCATGCTTGATTTTGATTTTTGATCCTCATATCTGTTTCTGGTACACGTGGGGCTTGATTTTAGACTGAATTTACTTGACATTTCGTGGGTTTGAGAGAGGATGGGAGTTGGTGAGAGCAAAAAATGAGTTTGGCTATATTTTGAGCATTTTCTCTCTCTAAATCCATTTATACAAGTTGCTTGATCTGATCTCCAGCTGCTGATCTGATGAATTTGTCAAAGGCTAGGCTAGTTTTAGGCTTAGGGTTGGTAAACAACCCAAGATCATGCAAGATTTACACTCCACCAATTAAAAATGTGACTTAAGGGCATTTTGGACATTTCCCAATTATTCTAGATTTTCCAATTTGATGAAACCCTTAGGGTTTAGGGTTTGAGCTTGTTAGGGTTTAGGATTTAACCCTTTAGGGTTTAGATTTTACCCCTTAACTTTGCAAAAATTTTAATTTCTAACATTTCCGAATTTTCGGTTATTGAAAATTAGAAAATTAACATTTCTAGTTTATAATTAGTATTTACTAATTATATTAAAAATTTCTTAATCATACTTTCATTCTTGCTAATTAGGATTAGCATTTTATACTTACGATTGCTAATTACGCAATTAGGGTCAATATGGTCATTAGGGTTTATAAACCGCTAATTAGGGTTTCTAATAGAAAAATTATAAATTTTCTAATTTAGAAATTAAATATCCGTAATTAGATTAGGGTTTCTAATTACTTATAATATTGAAATAATTAGGATTAGCGTTTCCTAATTAACATTGCTAATTTTTAGCAATTAAATCACCACTGAACAATTAGGGTTTCTGACGGAACAATTAGGGTTCCAATAAATTGAAAATTAGGGTTTGTAAATTAATCAACCTTTTACCCTAATTAATACTTAATCAATATCATATAAGCATTATAATTCTTCATTAATTTCCCAGATTAGGGCTTCAATTTAACAGAATCTGAAACTAGGGTTTGCAGATCTGGCATTAGGGTTTTTAAATATGGAATTAGGGTTTTGTAATCAATTGTCAAGATTAACCCTAATTAATCTTTTAACTATTTACACTTATGCCATTACGTTCCCGATTTAGGGTTTCATGCACCGAATTAGGGTTTCGGATTCCCGGAACTGAAACTAGGGTTTCCAGAACCGATTTCTATGGTTTCTTGCTAAACGCTAGGATTTTCTAGCCGAACATTGTCGTTCTTAATATATTCTTAGGGTTTGTTACAGATATAAATTATCTGGTCAACCCTTGACCCTTAACCACATTCTGAACACATCATTAACCACATTCACAGAACTTAATCACATAAATTCTTAATCCTGAATAATTCACCTAAAAACCTTCACAGAATTTTGAAATCCTCAAAATTCAATCCTAATAACCTCAAACGCATTCACTTATTTTCTGTCTAGGTCTAATATTTGACCTTAATTCAATCATTTAAGATTTTACTAAATTGCCCAAATTTTCGGGTTGTCACATTCACCCCTCCTTATAAGAATTTCGTCCCCGAAATTCGCCTTACACCTTACACCGTGCACCTTACACCATTCACACATGAACTTTACACCTTTCACACATATACCATTCACACACATTATTACATGCTACCCAACATACCACTCAGAAGGGTAAAATTTTAAAACTGTGCTGAGGAATCGTATAGACTGGTTGTTTTTCATTTCGAAAAGGTTTTATGGAAATTCATCCGCAAACCGACATTACTTACGGACACAAAGGGTGATCAGCCCGATATGCCCTGTACTGATCAGGTACTGTTGGTCGGAACAATTTGTTCCTCTTATCCGCCTTAGGCGCACAAAATTTCATACCTCAGTCTTATTTGATTCCGTAGCAAAACAATTTTGTTTGAGAAATTTCTTTCAATAAAACATTTTTGAGAATGACGTCATGATGCCGTACTGTATTTACAGTCCGTTGAGGATTCCGTCATTTGACGTCATGATGCCGTACTGTATTTAACAGTCCGTTGAGGACTTCGTCATTTGATGACTTTATCATGCTACATCATACCATAGTGGAATAGTGACTTTAAGTCAAATTCACACTAAGTAATACTGCATTGATGACTCCATCATTTTTATCATCTCTGTACCAGGTCGCATGGTACATAAGTGATAAATAAAAACAATTTTTATTTTAGAAAGGCACATAGTGCGTATTTAGCTGATGACAAAATTTTGAAATTTAGCATAGATAGGGTTTAGGAAAACCTAATTCTCCACTAATGATCATATGCTTAAACATTCTATCTGTTCCTATTATCCTCAATACTCCATTCACACATAACTATACCCAGTTCATAAAACCACACTTATGAGTTCATAACCTGACCATAATTATATGAGTTTACAAACTGACCCTAGTCTGACCTTTGGCGTCCGTTCGCTGAGGGGCTCATAAACATTTCATATAACTATGCTTCAAGAATGTCACATAAGTATGAGTTCTAAGAACTCGTACTTAATCCTACATTCTCTACCTATGACCTATTTATCTATATAATAACTAGCGTGACACAACATTTCAACTATTACCAATGCCACCAACTAAGTAGTTTTTACACCAAGTACAATTCCCCTCCCATACGAGGAATCATACAACTCTGTTGCTGGCACGAGTCCTCATTGAAATCCCCACCTAACCTTAACCCCATTTTTCAATACGAATTTAATTCGTATTCTTTATCCACAACTCATTTATGAGTTTTCATTGTACTATTTTATAGTACAACTTTCACACAGCATCTTGCTGTAAACTTTTCAATCAATAAATTGATTCATTTTCCCATATCATAACCTTTATCAGATCACGGGGTGATCTTATCGTATATATTACGATTCAATTCCATGCACTATGATCGTTTTGTTTTACGATCTCCTATCCCTGCACTTTCAGTCTTTTAGACTCGATCTATTCACCGTTACGGTTCAACTTTATTATCAGAGTTAGGGAACTCTGTGTCTTTACACTCGCCGAGATTCATCTTTGAATCTTATCGACCAACTAACTCTATGTGAGTTAGATCTTAATCCTAATCACTGCGGTTATTGGTCTCAGATATTACTACCTAAGCTTCATAACCAACAGCTCTGATACCAACTGTAATAACCCCGAATCCGGGCCCCGAATCGCCGCGGACTCGGTATACTATTTCTATCACTATTTGCGGAAGATATAAACATAAATTGTTTATACATTACATTACACACTATTCCCCAAGGTCGAGTAACCTTAACTTATTACACATTTCTTAAAATATCTATTACACAACAATATTGATCATATACACAATTACAAACTAACTGCACTTTATATTCCAAGCTGTACTTAGTTTTAATCGTTTCCTGTATACGACGCATTTGCTTTACCTGCAATGTTTTATCATGATATAGCAAGGGTGAGCATAAAAGTTGCCCAGCAAGTTTATTTACAACAATTTAACGATATATCATGATTGAAGAGTATGAATAAAAGGCTTGCTATAATTCATCAATATAATTGAGAACTAGCACGAACAAATTTTTGACTGAACAAGTATTATACATGAACAAACATTTCTGAACCAACTGGTAATGAAGGTGATCAGCCTTTCATACCTGACTTATACATGCAAGATGTACAGAGTACAATTTTCATGGCAATCAGCAAAGATTAACCATAAGCTTGAAGAAACTACTCTTATTAGAGTTAAGTATGAGAAAACTTGCCTGAACCGTTGATTACCGCACGCAATTAATAACGCTTTATTCGAAGACCTAATATTAATAATATAAATCTCCAATAATTAGAATAATATCATCACAGTAATATACTGTTATATTATACACAGAATAACCTAAACACATTACCACGTAAGCCTATTAGTCTATAACACACATAAGACTAGGTATCAAGTCAAACTATTACAGTCTGAGTTGAACCCGACATAATTCTATCATCCCGACGATCTAGTCGGACAATACTCGAGTTTAAGTTCAATTAAACTCTGACTTAAACACTTAACCGATAACACAGATAATTTCTAATCAGACAAAACATTTTTCCTAGGCTCGTAATAATTTTCGGATAATTATTACCATTTATCACCATTTTTAAATCCTTAATACCGTATTTAAATGAATTAATACCACTTAATACCTTAACCATTAATATTTATTTAATATAAAATATTAATGAAAATCATTACATAATATTATAATATAATTATAATATCACAAAGTATTTTTAATATCACAAAATCATAATTATATGATTTTTAAACACTTAAATCCATTATCCGATAATTGCTATTAATATTAAAATATTAATATTTTCATGCCAAAATATCAAAAGTTACATTTTATAACTTAAAATATTTTTATAACACTTAAATCATTTTTATATAATTTATAAAGCATTAATTCCATTTTTCCTTAATTTATTTAATATATTAATTAAATAAATTAATTACCATTAATATTAAAATATTAATGAATTTCATCACAAAATATCAAAAGTTATGGAAAATAACTTAAAATATTTTCTTTTATCATAATATTATTTTTCATGATTTTTCATGAATTAAAAACTATTTTTAAATAATTTATTTAATATTATAATTAAATAAATAAATACCATTTATATTCCAAAAATATTAAATATTTTCAAAATATACTCAAAATAGTTAAAAACTATTTTTCAGACATTAAAATAATTTTTCATAATTTATTTTGTATTTTTAATAATTAAAAACTATTTTTTTTCTAATTATTAATCAATTTCCGGAAATTAATATAAATAAACCGTCGCTAAAGGCTTTTAGCGACACTTGTCTGTCGCTATTGGTGTTCTTGATGTTCTTGAGTGTTCTTGACAGACAACGAGGGTCCTTGTTTGACCGGATTTTAATCTACGTTCGGATCGATTTAAGGGACTGTTATTGACATAATATTGTAATATTTATGTAATACTACAACTACCTATCAAGTTTCATGGCAATACAACAACGGAGAATCAAGATATGTGCAGCCAAACTTTCTGACAACCGTGTTCTTCATTTTCTGGGTTACCCAGAAAATGAAGAACAGTCAAGGTGTCTTCTTTGATTCCTTATAACTTAGTTATCGAGAAACTTTTGTGCGATCTATCACTTCCAGTATGTAGAAAACATGCAGTTCTATAACTATAACACTAAATCTCAGCATAACAACATCAGATCTAACATTAAATGGTCGGTCAAAGTATGATACAAAACTCGCATATGAAGATTTCTGGGTTTTCCAGAAATCCTCAAGAACAGCCGGTCAATGGTGGTTTGACCTTGATTTCCTGCCGTTTCAGTTATGATATAAGTGATATTATGACTTTAACAAGTAGTATAAATACCAGACAACAACATAACAACAACTTCCTAGCCAAATAAACAATATACAGCAAGATCTAGACGTTCAAACATGCTGTCAGACCACTAAAAATTTTCTGGGTTACCCAGATTTTAACTTTTCGTGAACGGTCAACGGTCTTTGACCACTTATATCTTTCAATCTGGACATGATCTGGACTTGATTCAAGTTCTAGATTATAGTCCTTACAACATACTACAAATATATAACTTAAATCTCTACAAAACATTAACAAATAATGATCTATAGGCCCTGACATATGACTGTCAGGCCTCATTTTCCCATTTTTCCAGATTTTTAAAATCTTTAAATCCGAGCACTTTGATGTTATGGGTTTGTATTTTAACAACCCAGAACATTAAAAGACACCCTATTACATATATTTGCACAATCAATTTCAACATTAAACATAAAAATCATAGATTTCAAAATTTGAAGGTTTTATACCTTTTCATGCTTGATTTTGATTTTTGATCCTCATATCTGTTTCTGGTACACGTGGGGCTTGATTTTAGACTGAATTTACTTGACATTTCGTGGGTTTGAGAGAGGATGGGAGTTGGTGAGAGCAAAAAATGAGTTTGGCTATATTTTGAGCATTTTCTCTCTCTAAATCCATTTATACAAGTTGCTTGATCTGATCTCCAGCTGCTGATCTGATGAATTTGTCAAAGGCTAGGCTAGTTTTAGGCTTAGGGTTGGTAAACAACCCAAGATCATGCAAGATTTACACTCCACCAATTAAAAATGTGACTTAAGGGCATTTTGGACATTTCCCAATTATTCTAGATTTTCCAATTTGATGAAACCCTTAGGGTTTAGGGTTTGAGCTTGTTAGGGTTTAGGATTTAACCCTTTAGGGTTTAGATTTTACCCCTTAACTTTGCAAAAATTTTAATTTCTAACATTTCCGAATTTTCGGTTATTGAAAATTAGAAAATTAACATTTCTAGTTTATAATTAGTATTTACTAATTATATTAAAATTTTCTTAATCATACTTTCATTTTTGCTAATTAGGATTAGCATTTTATACTTACGATTGCTAATTACGCAATTAGGGTCAAAATGGTCATTAGGGTTTATAAACCGCTAATTAGGGTTTCTAATAGAAAAATTATAAATTTTCTAATTTAGAAATTAAATATCCGTAATTAGATTAGGGTTTCTAATTACTTATAATATTGAAATAATTAGGATTAGGGTTTCCTAATTAACATTGCTAATTTTTAGCAATTAAATCACCACTGAACAATTAGGGTTTCTGACGGAACAATTAGGGTTCCAATAAATTGAAAATTAGGGTTTGTAAATTAATCAACCTTTTACCCTAATTAATACTTAATAAATATCATATAAGCATTATAATTCTTCATTAATTTCCCAGATTAGGGCTTCAATTTAACAGAATCTGAAACTAGGGTTTGCAGATCTGGCATTAGGGTTTTTAAATATGGAATTAGGGTTTTGTAATCAATTGTCAAGATTAACCCTAATTAATCTTTTAACTATTTACACTTATGCCATTACGTTCCCGATTTAGGGTTTCATGCACCGAATTAGGGTTTCGGATTCCCGGAACTGAAACTAGGGTTTCCAGAACCGATTTCTATGGTTTCTTGCTAAACGCTAGGATTTTCTAGCCGAACATTGTCGTTCTTAATATATTCTTAGGGTTTGTTACAGATATAAATTATCTGGTCAACCCTTGACCCTTAACCACATTCTGAACACATCATTAACCACATTCACAGAACTTAATCACATAAATTCTTAATCCTGAATAATTCACCTAAAAACCTTCACAGAATTTTGAAATCCTCAAAATTCAATCCTAATAACCTCAAACGCATTCACTTATTTTCTGTCTAGGTCTAATATTTGACCTTAATTCAATCATTTAAGATTTTACTAAATTGCCTAAATTTTCGGGTTGTCACAGTGGTGATCAAGTAAATGTGACGATCAAGTAGGAGTATTGACCAAGACTTTGAAGTAATGACTAGTGTAGGATATGTGTTATGTTAGAAAAGTAATGAATAGTAAGGAGGTGGCTTAAGGAAGTGGGATGTTTTAAAGACCAAACTACCATAACCTTGGAAAGTCTATAAATAGAAGAGTTTTGCTAGCCATTTGTTGGTTGATCAATTAATCCAACACATCGAAAGTGTTGAAGTGTTAGAGAGAATAAGCTACACATAAGTCATTCCATAAGTAAGAAGAAGAAGTAAGCTACTTACCAAGACTACAAAAGAGTAAGACTTCTTCTCAATTATCTTCTATCTCTACCATGATAGGATGATAAGAAAAGTTGGATTAAGAAACATGAATGAGTAAGTAATGAACTTAAGCTAATTAAGTTGGTAATAATTCATTTAAGCTAGCATAAGTTATAAACTTATGTGAAAATAATATGAACTTGTAAGAAGTTTATTAAGAGAAATGATATGAATGTAAAAGAATTTATATGATCATATGTGTCATGTATACCTAAGTAAAGTTATATGTGAAGAGTATGTAAAGTATGATGATTAAGAAACCTTAATTATCATAAGTCA
Source organism: Panax japonicus (assembly GCA_020205505.1). Lineage (NCBI taxonomy): Eukaryota > Viridiplantae > Streptophyta > Magnoliopsida > Apiales > Araliaceae > Panax > Panax japonicus. Next base: position 68,481,738 of record CM035091.1, read on the forward strand.
TGAATAATAAAATCTTAACTAGTTTATAATTTGAAAAGTTATAAGCTCATGAAGAATAAGTCAAAATCCAACAATGAATATAAGTTGTTGTATTAAGTATGTTATAATGTTCAGATGATGAATGGAAGTCATTTGTAATGTTGAACAAATCATAAGAATGAAGAATTGCCGGAATTTGCACGATTGGACGATAAACGTCGAATACGTAAAATTCTCGGAATGGAAGTCAAATTTTGTGTTGGATCATGAAACCATTATTTTCAAATAGAAACAAGTCATAATTGGCATTTAAGAGTTACGGACTCAAAAATGATCGGATTCCGACTTAGAACGAAGAAACGAGTGTTGAACGTTCACGAACGTTTATCGTTTACGTTAAAATGAACCAATAGGTAAATTTTTAGCAAACGAAGTCAAATAGATAAAATTCTTGAATGATCATGTAGAGTACGTAAATTGTGAACCGTAGGCTTTTGAACGAGATAATTCAAACTTATAACGAAGAAGTTATGTGTCCGGGAAGTTCACAAAATTTCAAAACTGAAATTGATATCTGGTGCACAGAGTTGGCGCCGCGGTGCCAACCCTAGGCAAAAGAGCCGCGTCGCAGCGCAAAACAGTAATCGAGCCTACTGCAAGAGTTCACCGCAGCGTGAACCATAGTTCAATAAGTGGCGCCGCAGCACCATGAACAGTATCAAAATCCTCTGGAGTGTGGCGCCGCAGCGCGACCCATTAAGTAAGGACTCGCGCCGCGGCACCAAGTCCGTGACAATGGCATTAAGAGCTCGCGCCGTAGCACGAGATGTAGGTATAAAGCTGGCGCCATAACGCCAGTCTCAGAACAAAGATAGTAATGAAAGTTTCTAAGTATAAAGAAAAGAAATGGAAGTAAGCATAACTTAAGGAAGGTAATGTAACATTGTTTAAACTTTGTTAAACCTTAAGGAATGTAATATAAAGGTTGAGATAACCTAGTCGAAGTATAATGCAAGCATAATGATAAATCGGAATGAATAATAACTGAATCTAATACACAATTAGATTGAAATGAAGGGTATGATATAGTCATATACATACTTGATTATATGTGACCTAATGTAAGGCATTATGTGATCATGTATTGTAGAGACTTGAACGACTTGAACATAAAGTTAAAATACCGTAGCAGACGCTAAAGGTAAGTATTTTAACTCTTGTCTCAGTTCAATCTGAACAAGTTTTTGAGGTTCGTGTATTCTTTCGCATGAATTGAGTTATGATAAAGTTGAAGCCAATTCTTTTGGCTAGACTTGATGTATTGATAATCTATTCATGTATTATCAAATATTGCTATCTTTTGTCAACTACTTGATATGGTTTTCAAAAGAAGACAGAAATGTTAAACAAATGTTTTGTCGGTAAAACGACAGACACGTGAGGTTGCCAAATGCTTAAACGTGCATATGTTTAATGGATGTAGTGTTGATCAACATAGAGTACAATAGGTCGATTACCTAGAAGTGCTCGTAAGTGATATCGGGCTTACGGACTTGCTTCCGGGTTGTCCTTTTCCAATAAAGAATGAATACTTGAGGTCTCTGACCGAAGTGAATGTTTTACTAAATATTGTTGTTATTGTAAAACATTTTGAAAGAAAAGATGAAGTGCTATTTTGAATTACCAATAGTACTTCATAACTATTGTTCAGTTATCGAAGATATACGATTTGTATGTATCAAGCATGTTGTTATTAAATTGTTATACTTGCTGAGCTAGTTATACTCACTCTTACTTGAACCATATGAATGCAGCTAACACTGAACGTCCCGAAGGATCAGGAAAAGATAAAGGAAAAGCTAAGGCAGATTACTAAGCTGTCTTGTAATAGTATAGGTCTATTGTTGTAATTTAACTAATATTATGACAAAGAACCTTTGTAACGGGTATAGAACTTGGGAAATATAAATATTACTTTAAATATATAGAAGTTATGTTCGTTCTTTGAGACTTTTCAATTGAATGAATGTATGAATGTTGTACAGTATAACACCATCCGTCGAGTTAGAAGATACTCGGATTTGGGGGCGCTACAGGTTGGTATCAAAGCCTAGGTTATAAAACTTAAGGGGGTAGGTAGAACCTTAAGTCGTAACCTTACGAAAGAATAAAGAAGTAAAAGAAGGAAAGTAACATTATAAAAATGCATTATATTATGTTATGTATTTTTATTATTTTACTGACGTGTATTAATCAAACTATATTGTTTTATTGTAGATGTCAGGAGAAAATGATATGTATAGAGATATACATGTAGTGAGCGAGGATTCAGTTAATCGGGTAGAGATACTACTAAATCCCGTAGCCGTAGAACCATAGTTGGTGACCATCGAGTCAGGAGACTTAGATGATTTAGACTACATGTCTATATTTGATGGCATGCTAGAAGAGGAGGTGGACGTGATGTCTTTTGACCAGGTTCTACCTATAGAGGACCAGGTTCCACCTACAGAGGAAATATCTACGGGGGAATCAATGAAAGCACTATTTATGTCGGTATTGCATAGGAATGTCTATTACTGTTAATAAGTTAAGGAGTTGAAAGAGGAACTCCAAGCTGTCCATGATGACAAGGCTATTATGGAAGGAATGTGGGAAGAGGAGCACGATGATAGAGTCCTAGCTATGGACAAAGTCCGAGATTTGAGAGGTTAAGTCTTTGAGCTCAAGAAGGAGCTAAAGACTAAGAAGCGGAAGTTGGAGAGGATGTCCTATATTCATAGGAGTTTTCATGTAGATTTCTAGTAGCAGGTAGCTGGATATTAGGTAGAAGCAGGACAGACCCGTCATACCATCAGTAGAGATGTTATTGCCGGTTTGGCCAGAGCAGATTTTGAGAATGTCTTACGACATATGTAATCTAGCAATAGCTAAAGTAGAATAGATATGTAAATATTATGTATCTAGTCGTGACGTAAAACCCTCTTTTGTATAACAAAGGGTAGTCTTTTGTAAATCCTAATTTTTGGAAAGTAATTGTGGGATGGAAATGTAATCACCTAAGGCTGAGTAATGTAAACAATATAATATTATACTACAAGTTATGAATCAATATAAATCTTTTTATGGAATATGTTAAGTAATGAGTATGAGTTGTTCTTTTATTACAAACAATAACAAACCAACAAGAATAAAGTAATAATGATGTGTTGTGTTCTTAACAGCGAAATGCCGCCAAGAAGGAGACAACGAAATCAGGGTGCTAATGATAACCAACCGGAGGGTGGTCCAGTTAATCCAATGCAGGAGTTCGTTAATCTGTTAACGGTTGCATTTAATAGAACGGGGGATAATGTACCCGTAATTCCTGGAGTAGTACGAGCTACTACTTTTAAGGATTTTAAAAGTTTAGGTCCGCCGGAGTTCAAGGCAACTACGGACCCTATAGAAGCCCAGACATGGGTAAAAGAAATTGAGAAAGCATTTGTAATAGCAAATATTGAGGAGGGTCAAAAGGTTGCCTTTGCAACCTATTTGATGAAAGGAGAGGCCAACTTCTGGTGGGAGGCAAACCAGGCTAGGGCTGATATAAGAAACCTAACGTGGGAGAGGTTCAAGCAGATTTTCTTCGAGAACTATTTTCCCACGAGTATACAAGGGAGGACGGAGATGAGGTTTCTGGAATTGAGATAAGGGGATATGACAGTTCCACATTATTGAGTTTGAACTGGATGAAATAGAGGATGATTTGACGTATGTTCAAATCTTGGATAAGAAGGAACATATTCTACTCTCCAAGGTTATACCATAAGTCAAAGTTTTGTAGAGAAACCACGATGTTGAGGAAATGACTTGGGAGTTAGAATCTGAAATGAAATCAAGGTATCCTTACCTCTTCGACATACCAGGTACGTACCCTAATTTCGAGGATGAAATTTCATAAGAAGGGGAGGTTGTAAGACCCCAACTTTTATAAATAAAGATGAATTTTCTATTAATATCATTTTTGAATATTATGGAATGAATTTGATATAATGTTATAGTTGTGGGTAATATTTATAAACTTTGCAAAGTACGCAAGTTGTTATATAATATTCGATTGGTTGGGGAATATTCGTATAACGGCACAATTATTGGTGGACCCCACAACGGAATTATTATCGGATTGAGAAAAGGACAAAAATACTTTATGAAAATAACGGAGGAAGTTTTACCGTTAACTGTTGAAACACCCGGTGTTAAAAGTACAGTAATACGCGTAGTTCCACAGTAGCGCACGGTATTGATTATTGATGCTTACGTGAGAAGTCACTTGGTTTGTTCAATTATTGTTACAATAATTACTGCATAGTATCTCACATTATTTGATTCAATTATTGTCAATATTTTATATATTATTAAATCAATAATTGATACGACAAGGTTATTAATATTATTATTTGCAATATTAACGATGTCTAGAAGTTCTGTCAAGGAGATGTTTGGTCACCTAATTGAGCGACAATAGGGAGAAATCCTTATTGGAAAGCCCCCTCTTTCCTTGGAACGACCTGGTCGATTAATATTGTGAATTATAATAAAGGTGATAAATGTTGTTAAAATTATTAAGGTGATTTTTATGAAGTTTTGCTTATTTTATGGACCCCCATTTACCCATTTTTCAAAATAATCGATAGGTGGTTATATATAATAAAAGGTAGGGGCCCATGAGTAGGACCCATGTGTTTGGCAAAGTCTTGGTTGGAAGACATTTTGGTTACGGGAAATGCGGGGGGGGGGGGGGGGAATAATTAGGAGCGAAGTACTTTTAGTTTATATATATATATATATATATATATATATATATATATATATATATATAATGTTTGACAATTTGGTAGGAAGGGGGTACAATTATTATTATTATTATTATTAGGTACAATTATTATTATTATTATTATTATTATTATTATTATTATTATATATACACATGTGATAATTTGAAAGTTAGCAGACACAAATTGGCAGGTTGTATCACGGGGGTAATGACCCGTGAGTTTATATATATATATAATATATAATGTATATTATATTTTATTTAAAAGATTTTTTTATTATAATATTTTATTAAATCAATCTGGACCGTCCGTTTAAAAGTAAATCAATCTGGACCGTTCATGAATTAGTTACTATGCAGTCCATTCTTCTATAAATAGAATCTCATTCCTTCATTATTTCTTATGAATTCACTGAAACTCTAGAGAGATAAATTATAAAGAAACTATATAAAAGTATTCTGATACTTCTCTACTCTTATATTTAGTTTCTTTTACGGTAAGGGGTATTAATTCTTTTGTATTCATGAAGAGAACTTCAGTGATTCCATTATTTATTATTCTGTTGGAATATCTTGTCTGTGTGTTTTTCGCCGGACCTGATTCCAGTATTTATTATTCTGTTGGAATATCATGTTTGTGCATTTTACGTCGGACCTGGTTCCATTCGTTATTATTCTGTTGGAATATCATGTTTGTGCATTTACGCATGACCTGGTTCTGTTATTTATTATTCTATTAGAATAACCTGTCTGTGCGGTCTATCGCATGCCTGGTGATTTCTTTTGTTATTCCATTCTTTATTATACCTAGTTGGTTAAAGTTTTTACTTCTATACTCCATGAAATTAGTGGAATATCCTTGATATTTGCGCTTCATCCAATATCTTTTCATGGAAATATTCTTCTAAGCATTCTTGAATTTTACTCCACAAAGAAGTATCATGTAGACAATTTGGACATTATTGGTTCCTGGATAAATTAATTCTTGAACTTGTTTTATTGAATTCTTATATCATTGTCATCATCCTCATGTTTATATTTTGTTGAAAGTCATCTGTGGCATATAGTCCATAGATGGACTTAGTATGATTATGACCAAGGATTATTTGGTGTAATCATGACCGTAATGTTTCAAATGATGTGGTAAAAGTTATCATTGGCCCGTAGTGCATAGATGGATAGTTGTTGGCATGATCATGACCATTAATGAATACACAAATATCCTTGGCCCGTAGTGCATGGATAATTTATGGTCGTGATACTAAAGAATATCCTTGGCCGTAGTGCAGGGGTGATTCTATGATGTTGATTATTTATTAAGCTGAGTCCCATCGATAAAAGTGATGAAAAACCTTTTAAATCATAGAAGATAGTAGATTTTTTTCTCTACTTGACTCTTCTAATGAATTGCTTGTTCCGCTGCAGTTAAAATTGATGTTTGTTATATTTTATCAGTTTAACACTATTGAAGGCTAATGATAATTTATTCTGCATTATCTTAGTCATAATATTTCTTATTGGGCTAGTTCAGCTCACCCTTTTCCTTTCATTATTCTCTTCAGGAAATGAGAACGTAGCAGGGACTAGTCGGGGAACCGAGTGAGGGTCCAGATGATAGCATTAGTAGTCCTCACTATTCTATGAAATAGTGTAATAATAAATGTAATGAGGACCCCATTGAGTTTGTATATTGTCTAGATGACAATATTTGTATTAAAACTCACAGTATATGTTTAGTCATATTTTACACGACTGTTGTATAATTAAGTTATATTTGAATTTGTACCATGTATTTGGCGACTCAAGATGGGTGATGTATACCTATTTTGGGGGCGTCACAACTATACATTATTTCAATTTCAAACCTTAATATTAAAAAATGATATTTATAGAAAAATTCATCTTTATTCATAAAAGTTGGTGTCTTACAACCTCCCCTTCTAATGAAATTTTTCCCTCGAAATTAGGGTACATACCTGGTATGACGAATAAGTGAGAATACCTTAATTTTATTTCAGAATCTAACTCACAGGTCATTTTCTCAACATCGTGGTTTCTCCACAAAACTTTGACTTGAGGTATAACCTTGGAGCGTAGAACATGCTCCTTCTTATTCAAGATTTTAACAGGAACCTCTTCATACGTTAAATCTTCCTCTATTTCGTTCGGTTCTAACTTAATAATGTGGTTCGGGTGTGACGCCCCCAAAAAAGGTATACAACACCCATTCCGAGTCGCCAAATACATGGTACATAAAGCAAACTTCAACTTCAATAATACAATTGTCATGTAAAATACGACAACACATACTGTGAGTTTAAATACAAATAGTCTTCTAGATAATATCCACACTCAAATAAGTCCTCATTATAATTATTCAAACACTATTTTACAGAAATAGTGAGGACTGCTAAAACATCTTTCTAGAACTATAACTCCATACCCCGACTAGATCCTGCTATGTTCTCACCTCCTGAGAAGAAAAATGGAACAAAAAGGAAAAGGGTGAGCTCAACTAGCCCAGTAAAGAATATTATGACTAAGATAATATACAACAAATTATCATTAGTTTTCAACAGGAAAAAATCTGATAAAATATAATAGACAACAAGTTTTAGATCAATAACTGCAGTGGAAACAGTAATCCATTAGAAGAGTCAAGTAGAGAATGAGTTGTACTATCTTCTAAGATTTAAAAGTCCATCATCAATTTTATCCCTGTAACAACAATCAATATACATCTTTAATCAATATTCATATTTGCACTACAGGCCAAAGATATTCATTTTTATCACCAGTTGGTCATATTCATCTTAACACATGTTCATCTTCGCACTACGGGCCAAAGATATTCATCAGTTAATCATTCATCTTTGCACTACAGGCCAAAGATATTCAGTAATATCATCATTTAGAACTGAGGATGATGAAAAATATTATAAAGAAAACAAATCCAGTGAGACAGAAGGACAAATAGTAAGGATTCGTATAACAGTTTATCAAATATCAATAATACCCCATAACAACTAATTTTGAAGTAAAATTCAAGAATAAATATCAAAACATGGATACAATCAAAGATAGTAACCATAATAGACATCTTGGACAAAAAGAAGAAAATTTCATTTTTCGGTGAATAGTGACGTATTCGTGAATAGTGCTGTATACGTGAATTGTAACCCCGACACAAAAAGTTCCAAATTTGATAAAAATTCAGATCAATACTTCGGCATAATGATATTGAAGAAATAATATCATATATGAAGAAAATAACATCCCTTACCTCAAAATATCAGTACTTCTGATCGGAATATCGGTATAAAGCTGAAGGAAACTTGCATTGATAAATAGAAACTCACAAATTATCTAAATACTCACAAAATACACTCAATAATCTAGAGAGAGAAAGAGAGAAAACTTGTTTCTGGTGTGATTTTTAATTCTAACTTAGCCTTCTATTTATAGGAAAATGTTAGCACGCCGAAGCAGACTTGACCTGCAACTTGATGGCTTTACCTGCTACTATTGCCACCCACCACATTTAAAATAAAATTCAGCACATTTCTTCACCAACCACAAGTGGGGCCCACTCAATTTTAGAATTTTCCACCAAAATTATTTATAAACCTAATTTCCGAATCAGTCACCTCTTAAAATTCATAAAAAATCATACGTTCATTTTTAACGGTTCAAAATTTGTGGACATATAATCAACTTATATATGTATAACATATCCAAAAAGCAAAACGATCCAGCGGTCGGATTAAAAATTATAACTCACGTAATATATCTCAAAAATATATACAACATTTATATCCACATAAAATAAATATTTCCTTATCATATGAATCAATAATTAATTATTCACAAATAATATTACAGAATCATATTTATGACAACCAGACCGTTTCCAGGAAAGAGGGGGCTTTCCAATAAGAATTTCTCCTTACTGGCGCGCAATTAGGTGACCAAACCTCTCATTGACAGAACTTTCTAGTCATTTCCAATAATGTTATCTAATAATATTATTCAAATAATATGAATTATTGATCTGATAATGGGAAATATTGTGCAATGACAATTATTGAAACAACAATAATATAAAATATCAACGCAACAATTATTGAATCAATAAAATAAAATATTAAACAGTAATTACTGTAAAAATTATTGAGTAGTGTCTTCTTACGTAAGGATCAATAATGCATCAATACTGTGCATCCACGAGTATTACTGTATTTTAACCACGAGGTATTCCAACAGTGTTAACGGTAACAACTACGCCGTTATTTATAATAACTCAAACTTGTCGTTTTCTTTATCTGAAAGTTATTCTATTACGGGGCCCACAAATGACTACTCCGTCGTACGAATATTCCCCGACAACAAGAATATTCTAAGACCAGACGAATATTCCCCGACAACAATGATTATTTTATAACCACTTGCTTATTTTGCTAAATTTGCACATTTCATCCATAACCAGAGAATTATATCAAATTAATACCTTATTATTCACAATAATAATTAGAGAAAATTCTATTTTATTTATAATAAGTTGGGGTCTTACAACCTCCCCTCCTTATGAAATTTCGTCCTCGAAATTGACATACGTACCTGGTGTTTCGAAAAGGTGAGGATACCTCGCTTTCATTTCTGATTCCAACTCCCAGGTTATCTCTTCAATAGCATGGTTTCTCCACAAAACCTTAACTTGTGGTATAACCTTGGTGCGTAGGACATGCTCGTTCCTATCTAAGATCTTAACAGGTACTTCTTCGCACGTTAAATCTTCGGCTATCTCATCTGGTTCTAACGCAATAATTTGTTTCGGGTCTTTCACATATTTACGAAGCATGGATATGTGAAAAACATTATGAACACGAGACATACTTGGAGGTAATGCGAGTCTATAGGCCACATTTCCTATTCGGTCAAGAATCTCAAATGGACTAACAAATCATGGATTAAGCTTTCCTCTCTTTCCAAATCTTGTAACTCCCTTCGATGGAGTAACACATAACAATACATGATCCCCAATATTAAATTTCACGTCCTTTCGATGAAGATCAGCATAACTCTTTTATCGATCATGTGAGGTTTGAATACGTTGTCAAATTATTTGGATCTTTTTTGTAGTCATTCGTACTAATTCTGGTCCCAACAACGTTGCTTCTCCTACCTCATCCCAGCATACTGGAGAACGACACTTTCGTCCATACAACGCCTCAAATGGAACCATGCCTATACTTGCTTGATAACTGTTGTTGTAGTAGAATTCTACCAATGGCAAGTACTTATCCCAACTCCCTTTGAAATCTAGGACACAAAGTCTTAATAGATCTTAAAGAGTTTGAATAGTCCTTTCTGATTGTCCGTCCGTTTGAGGATGGTATGCCGAACTGAATCGTAAATCCGTGCCCATATCTTTCTGCAAGCTAACCCAAAATCGTGAAGTGAATCTTTGGTCAAGATCCAAAACTATGGATACTGGCATGCCATGCAATCTCACAATCTCATTCACATACATAATAGCAAGACGTTCAAGGGAATAAGTCTCTCGTATAGGCAAGAAATGGGCAGACTTGGTTAATCTATCAATAATAACCCAAATAGCATCTATGCCTTGAGAAACTTTGGGAAGACCTGTAATGAAATCCATAGTAATGTGTTCCCACTTCCATTTCAGAATCTCAAGTGGTTGTAATGGACCGTTTGGCACTTGATGCTCCGTCTTTACACGTTGACAAGTTAAACACCTCGAGATAAACTCCGTGATCTCTCTCTTCATATTGTTCCACCAAAATGTATGTCGAATATCATGATACATTTTGGTACTCCCAGGATGGATTGCAAATGGTGTGTTGTGTGCCTCCATCATGATTCTTTGCTTCAAGTCAGAATCGTTAAGAACACAAAGTCTGGAGTTGAATCTAAGTATTCCTTCTTCATCGATTCTCGCTTCTGGAATAGCTCCTTCTTGAACTTTCTTCTTCATACGTATCAGCCCTAGGTCCGTAGCTTGAGCAGCTTTAACTTTATCGATTAAAGTTGATTCTACTCGTATATTTGTCATCATCATGTGGGTCCTTGGAGTCTTTAATTCTACCTCCATCCTTTGCAAGTCATACAGAATGGGCCTTTGCATTGACAATATCGCACTCGTACTCGCATATGATCTTCTACTCAATGCGTCAGCTACTACATTCGCTTTTCCAGGATGATATTGAATGGTATGATCGTAATATTTCAACAGCTTGAGCCAACGTCTTTGCCACATGTTGATTTCCTTTTGGGTGAAGAAATATTTGAGGCTTTTATGATCCGTATAGATATCCACTTTCTCTCCATACAGGTAGTGTCTCTAGATTTTCAACGCAAAAACGACTGCTGCCAACTCTAGATCATGAGTAGGATAATTCCTCTCATATTCTTTGAGTTATCGTGAGGCATAGGCTATGACTTTCCCATGTTGCATTAGAACACATCCTAACCCCTTGCCTGAAGCATCGCTATATATAAAAAATCCATCCGAACCAGATGGTATTGCCAGAACAGGTGCCGAAATGAGTCTCCTCTTGAGCTCTTGGAAACTCTTCCCGCATTCCTCGCTCCATACAAATTTTGTATCTTTTCGAGTCAAATGAGTTAACGGAGTAGCAATTCGAGAAAATTCTTCCATGAATCTCCGATAATAACCAGCTAAGCCCAGAAAGCTACGCACTTCGGTCACCGACTTTGGTTGCTCCCAACTTTGTACTGCTTCAATCATCGTCGGGTCAACAGATACTCCATGTTTTGACACCACGTGCCCAAAGAATGCTACTTCCTCAAGCCAGAACTCGCATTTCTTCAGCTTGGCATAAAGTTTGTTTTCACGAAGCCTTTCAAGTATTAGCTTCAAATAGTGCTCGTGATCTTCACGACTTTTGGAATAGATGAAGATGTCATCAATAAAGACAACAACAAACTGATCCAAATATTCCTTGAATATTCGGTTCATCATATCCATGGAAGCAGCAGGAGCATTAGTCAATCCAAAAGACATGACTAAGAATTCATAATGCCCGTACCGAGTTCTGAAGGCAGTCTTTGGAATATCCTCAGTTTTAATCTTCAGTTGATGATATCCAGAACGAAGATCGATCTTTAAAAAGAATTGTGCTCCTTGTAACTGATCGAACAGGTCATCAATGCGAGGTAACGGATACCTATTCTTGATGGTGCATGGTTCAATTCTCGATAGTCAATACAAAGTTGCATACTCCCGTCTTTCTTATTTACGAATAAAACAGGAGCACCCCAAGGAGATGTACTAGGACGAATGAAATCGATGTCTAATAACTCCTATAGTTGGACTTTTAACTCCTGAAGTTCAATAGGAGTCATTCGATATGGGGTTTTAGAAATGGGTTTTGTACCCGGATCAAGGTCAATAAAGAATTCAACATCACATTCTGGGGGTAGACCGGGAAGTTCTTCAGGAAATACATCAGGAAATTCTCTAACAACAGAAATATTATTCAAATCTGACTTGTCTTTATTTAAATCCATAACATGGTCTAAGAAAGCTTGACATCCATTTTTCAATAAACGAATAGCTTTATGGCTTGATATGATAGTGACTGATTTTAGTGGTCTAGTTGTTAGAATTCGTATGACAGGTTGGTTAGGAATATGAAAACTAACAACCTTACGAATACAATCAATTTTGGCATGATGAGTGGTTAACCAATCAATTCCTAAAATCACATCAAAAGCAAGTATCTTTAAAGATATAATACCAACAGGTAATGTGATAGTGTCAACTTGGATCATGAAAGATTTATAAACTGTAGATGTAATGAAGGTTTCACCCAACAGAGTTTCAACAGATAAGTCAAAGTCCAATTTCTTTGGAGTCAAGTTTAAACGTTGAGCACAAGCAGGAGAGATAAAAGAATGGGTAGAAACGGTATCTAGTGAGGTATAAACTTTGCAAGATTTCAAGATTAGCTTATCCGTGATCACCTTGTTCGGGTTCCTCACGTTTTGGCCAGTCACGACAAACGCTCTTCCAAGAACCGCTGATTTCGACTTATTCGGGAGAGCCCTTGGAGTCACCATCCCTATTAAACTTGGTTTTGCTACAGAATAATCCCGAGCTATGTGGCCTTCATTTCCATAGTTGTAACATACCTTGGATTGTTGTGGACAGTTTGGGCTGATATGTCCCTCTTTCCCGCATTTGTAACATCTAACTGGCGGTCGTTCTCCTCCCCTGGAATTTGTTGTTGGTGCTGGTGTTGCTGCTGATGTCTTCCCGTCATTGTTGAATATCCTCTTTCTAAAATTTCCACTTGACTCACCTCTCCTATTATCATGGCCACGATGACCACCCGAGTGGTTACCACCTTTGTTCGTATTTTTCCCTCCTCGTTGGTTATCATCGGTCTAATGACTGTTGTCACCGGTATGACCCTAGTTGTGGTCCCTCGGTTGCATATACTCATTATCTCGCTCTAATAATTGAGCCATGTTTACAACATCTGAATATAAAGAAAATTTATGAGATATAAGATATTGCCGAATCTCGGGCTTTACACCTCTCAGAAACATCCTCGTCATTCGTTCCTCATTTTCGACCATATGATGTGCAAACCTGGATAACTCTGCAAACTTTTCCTCGTACTGGGATACCGTCATATTATTTTGTTCTAGTCTGATAAACTCTACCTCTTTCATATGACGAATACTTTAAGGAAAGTACTTGTCATTTAACAGTTTCTGAAACGTTTCCCAAGACATGTTGGGTGCAGCAGGTTGGGTACGCTTCACAGACTCCCACCAGTAGTCTGCCTCACTGCGGAGCATAAAGGTGGCGAATGGAACCTTCTGTTCCTCCGTGCATTCCAAGACATCTAATATCTTGGTAATTTGTTTGACCCATGTTTCCGCCTTGATCGGATCCGGCTTTCCAATAAATTCTGGTGGTCCCAACTCCTTGAACTGTTTTGATGTGACAGACCTCGCGTTGGTATCACTTCCACCCATATTTTGTACACGAGTCTCCCACGTCTGATTTTGCATGAACTATAAAAAGCTCCTAAACATTCCATCATTCATCATTTTCTCGGTAGTGTTGTTTACAGGAGGAATATTGTGACGAACAAGAATTTTGTAATTAATTTTAATATTTATTGAATTAAATAAATATGTTTTGATGAATTAATTATTATATTAAATAATTAATTGATGAAGTTGTGATAGATTAATTTAATTATATGTGTTACATTTATTAAATTAATGTGGAGAATTTTTATTATTCGAAGTATGTGATTATGTGAGCTTATTAAATTAAAAGAAGTATTTAATAAGCCTATGTTATTTTAATTAATTTAATTATTAATTAGAGATTTAATAATTTAATAATATTATTAAATGAGAATTTAATTATGTAGCTATGTGAATTAATGAGAAATTATTTTATTTAAAATAAATTAAATAAGATATTGATTTATTTTATGAAGGAGTGTGACATTAATTAAACTATATGATAAAGTTTTATTAAATTAAATTTTTTTAAAATCTATTTTGCTAGCCAAACAAGGCCCTATGGGGAGTTGGAACAGTTACCCATTATTGGGTTAACTGACCACTTAGTGCGTCAGTTCTCTTATTATATCATACATCTTCTTTTCTTTCTTCATTTTTCCTAAGTCTAGAAAAGTAGAAACAGAGAGAGTTTCAGAGAGAGAATGAGAAGTGTTGAGAAAGAATTTTGATTGAAGAAGAGTTGAGAAGAAATTATTCCCTACTAATCTATACTTATTCTCAGGGTAATCTCCTCTTCCCAAATTCTAAATTTCACGTCATTAGTTTTTTATAAAAATGGCTTTCATACATTTTCATGTTTTATTTTCAAAACCTTCAAGAACATCAAGAATAGTAAAAATAAATGTGTTGATTTTACAAATTATGTGTTGTAACTTGTTAAAAATCATGCTAGATGGGTTAAGTAATGATTATATATGTATTACAATGATTGGGTAAGTCTAAATTCGTGTAAAAATAACTAATTGGAAGTTATGACCATATTCATGTATAATTTTACCTATGATTGATTTTTGGCCTAATTTGGCCTTGTTATGTTCGCGAACTGCAGAACTGCAGAAACTGCAAAAAATTAGCTTGGGTAACCCCGCCCCCGGCGGGCGTTACCAAACTAAATTACCCCGCCCCGGCGGTCAAAAAAATTTTAAAAAATAAAAATAAATAAATAAATAAATAAAATAAAAATAAATAAATAAATAAATATTTGATGAAAATTATTATTAAAATATTTATAAAATAAATGAAATATTTTAATTGAGATATTTATGGAATAAAATAAATATTCGATGAAAATTATTATTAAAATATTTATAAAATAAATTAAATATTTTAATTGAGATATTTATGGAATAAAATAAATATTCGATAAAAATTCTTATTAAAATATTTATAAAATAAATTAAATATTTTAATTGAGATATTATGGAATAAAATAAATATTCGATGGAAATTATTATGAAATAATTTATTCGAGTGTAATAATAGTAAGAGAATGAAAATATTCTAATTTAATTAAATAATTAAATTAGAAGGGTAATGATTTGTTAAATAAAGTGGAGTTTATATTAAATAATTAAGTGAAAATGTAACTAATGAATGTCGTGAATACATATGGTATGTGTGTAGGATTTGTGGTTAATGGAAGTAGTAATCGTTTAGCCTACGCACGAGGCAAGTTTCCTAACCCTACTTGTCATTATTGTTCAAGTTTATTATTTACCTCGAGTAAATTATCATTACTATTATTCAAGTTCGAATGTTATATTAAAGATTTATTATCTTTTCAAAGCATGATTCAGTTATACAATAATTGTTCTATTGTATACTTCTTGAGATTATTATTCGAATTGAATATCATTATTGTGGAACCTTATTAGACTAGTGAACTTTATTGATTCAACTAGTCCTTAGTTGATGAACGTTCTAAATTTCAGAACCCTTATTGAATTATCCAAACCAAACTTCCCTTGGTGCGGATTCGAATGGCAAACTGAGATGAACAACCCTATAAAGGGATTTACTTATGCGTTTGCGTTAAGATATTGTGCACAGTATGGTACTAAGGGCTGATCCCCCTAAGTACGAGAAGAAAGGTCCATAGTCTTATGACTGTTAAAGATTTCAAGTATAACCCTTGTTAACCTAAGACATAGTTCTAGGTCTTATGACCCTCAGAATTCTTTTGATTCTTGTTTTTCATTCCTGATTCAAAAGTTGAGCTTTTATTCAGATGTCTTTAATTCACTCGCATGTTATTATACTGTTATTTCATTGTTATACTTGTGGGCAATAGTGCTCACTATTGCTTTATAATAACATTGCAGTTAAGAACGAAAGAACTGACGAACCTTCCACTAGTAAAGGCAAGGGCAAAGTTAGCAAGTGTTGAAGACTTGTTATTTTATTTGATGATGTATTTATGTTAGACTTGAGTTAATGATGTTGTTTAAGACTTATTGTTTATATTTCCGCACAGATGTTTAAGGTTAGTTCAACCTGGGATTATGTTTATGATTCAGATGTTGTAACCCTATAAGGGGAAGATTTTTATTTCTATCTATTGCATGGTTTGCATTTATTATGGGTAGATAGATAGATGATATTGTACAGTGAACACCAAATCTCATGGAATCGAAGTACCGGATTTGGGGGTGTCACAAATATTGTCTTCCTATTGTACGTTCTCCTGGTTTGTGACTAAAGTTTGTTCCACAGTATCATACACTCCATTGTTAACGTTCTCAGCAGCCATTCTTAAATACTGCCATAAAACAAGGGTTAATTAAATAAATTAACATATCACATAATATACCTATATTATGACTGACCAACAAATAAGCTTAGATAAGACACACTAGCGAAGGATTTACTCATCTCTCCCCTCCTAGTTCTATTCCCTGATCTCCGCCAGAGACCATATCCCTAAGCTTTGATACCAACTGTAACGCCCCCAAAATAGGTATACAACACCCATTCTGAGTCGCCAAATACAACGTACATAAAGAAAACTACAACTTCAATAATACAATTGTCGTGCAAAATACGACAACACATACTGTGAGTTTAAATACAAATATTGTCTTCTAGACAATATTCACACTCAAATAAGTCCTCATTATAATTATTCAAACACTATTTTACAGAAATAGTGAGGACTGCTGAAACATCTTTCTAGAACTATAACTCCATACCCCGACTAGATCCTACTATGTTCTCACCTCCTAAGAAGAAAAATGGAACAAAAAGGAAAAGGGTGAGCTCAACTAGCCCAGTAAAGAATATTATGACTAAGATAATATACAATAAATTATCATTAGTTTTCAACAGGAAAAAATTTGATAAAATATAATAGACAACAAGTTTTAGATCAACAACTGCAGCGAAAACAACAATCCATTAGAAGAGTCAAGTAGAGAATGAGTTCTACTATCTTCTAAGATTTAAAAGTCCATCATCAATTTTATCCCTGTAACAACAATCAATATACATCTTTAATCAATATTCATCTTTGCACTACAGGCCAAAGATATTCATTTGTATCACCAGTTGGTCATGTTCATCTCAACACCTGTTCATCTTCGCACTACGGGCCAAAGATATTCATCAGTTCATCATTCATATTTGCACTACAGGCCAAAGATATTCAGTAATATCATTATTTAGGACTGAGGATGAAGAAAAATATTTTAAAGAAAACGAATCCAGTGAGACAGAAGGACAAATAGTAAGGATTCGTATAACAGTTTATCCAAGATCAATAATACTCCATAATAACTAATTTTGAAGCAAAATTCAAGAATAAAGATCAAAACATGGATACAATCAAAGATAGTAACCATAATAGACATCTTGGACAAAAAGAAGAAAATTTCATTTTTCGGTGAATAGTGCCATATACGTGAATAGTAACCCCGACACAAAAAGTTCCAAATTTGATAAAAATTCAGATCAATACTTCGGCATAATGATATTGAAGAAATAATAACATATATGAAGAAAATAACATCCCTTACCTCAAAATATCAGTACTTCTGATCGGGATATCGGTATAAGGCTGAAGGAAACTTGCACTGATAAATAGAAACTCACAAAGTACCTAAATACTTACAAAATACACTCAATAATCTAGAGAGAGAAAGAGAGAAAACTTGTTTCTGGTGTGATTTTTAATTCTAACTTAGCCCTCTATTTATAGGAAAATGTTAGCACGCCGAAGCAGACTTGACCTGCAACCTGATGGCTTTACCTGCTACTATTGCCACCCACCACATTTAAAATAAAATTCAGCAAATTTCTTCACCAACCACAAGTGGGGCCCACTCAATTCTAGAATTTTCCACCAAAATTATTTATAAACCTAATTTTTGAATCAGTCACCTCTTAGAATTCATAAAAAATCGTACGTTCATTTTTAACGGTTCAAAATTTGTGGACATATACTCAACTTATATGTGTATAACATATCAAAAAATCACAACGATCCAACGGTTGGATTAAAAATTATAACTCACATAATATATCTCAAAAATACTGGTTTAATTTTTAATACTTTCATTCCGACAAAATACTGATAAAACACCTCAACATTAACTCTTTCATTTTTAACCACAATAAATATATCCAACATTTATATCCACATAAAATAAATATTTCTTTATCATATGAATCAATAATTAATTATTCACAAATAATATTACAGAATCATATTTATGACAACTAGACCGTTCCCAGGAAAGAGGGGGCTTTCCAATAAGAATTTCTCCTTACTGGCGCGCAATTAGGTGACCAAACCTCTCCTTGACAGAACTTTCTAGACATTGCCAATAATGCTATCTAATAATATTATTCAAATAATATGAATTATTGATCTGATAATGGGAAATATTGTGCAGTGATAATTATTGAAACAACAATAATATAAAACATCAACGCATCAATTATTGAATCAATAAAATAAAATATTGAACAATAATTACTGTAAAAATTATTGAGTAGTGAATTCTTACGTAAGGATCAATAATTCATCAATACTGTGCAACCACGCGTATTACTGTATTTTAACCACCGGGTATTCCAACAGTGTTAACGGTAACAACTACGTCGTTATTTATAACAACTCAAACTTGTAGTTTTCTTCATCCGACAGTTATTCTGTTATGGGGCCCACAAATGACTGCGCCGTCGTACGACTATTCCCCGACAACAAGAATATTCCACGACCAAACGAATATTCCCCGACAACAATGATTATTTTATAACCACTTGCTTATTTTGCAAAATTTGCACATTTCGCCCATAACTAGAGAATTATATCAAATTAATACCTTATTATTCACAATAATAATTAGAGGAAATTTTATTTTATTTATAATAAGTTGGGGTCTTACATCGGGTCTTCCACATATTTACGTAACATGGATATGTGAAAAACGTTATGAACGCGAGACATACTTGGTGGTAACGCGAGTCTATAAGCCACAGTTCCTACTCGATCAAGTATTTTAAATGGGCCAATGAATCGAGGATTGAGCTTTCCTCTCTTTCCAAATCACGTAACTCCTTTCCATGGTGCCACACGTAACAACACATGCTCTATAACATTGAATTCAACGTCTTTCCGATGAAGTTCAGCATAACTCTTTTGTCGATCTTGTGAGGTCTTAATACATTGTCGGATCATTTGAATCTTTTCCGTAGTCATACGTACCAATTCCAGTCCCAACAACGTTGCTTCACCCACCTCGTCCCAGCATACTGGAGAACGGCGCTTTCTTCCATACAACGCCTCAAATGGAGCCATGACGATACTTGCTTGATAACTGCTGTTGTAGGAGAATTCCATTAATGGCAAGAACATGTCCTATCTTCCCTTGAAGTCAAGGACACAAAGTCTTAATATATCCTCAAGAGTTTGAATAGTCCTCTCTGACTGTCCATCTGTTTGAGGATGATACGCCGAACTAAATTGTAAATCTGTGCCCATAGTTTTTTGCAAACTAACCCTAAACCGTGAAGTGAATCTTGGATCTCGATCAGAAACTATGGATACTGGCATACCATGCAATCTTACAATCTCGTTTATGTATATACGAGCAAGACGTTCAAGTGTATAATTTTCTCGTATAGGTAAGAAATGAGCAGACTTGGTCAATCTATCAACAATGACCCAAATTGCATCTATGCCTTGAAAAACCTTGGGAAGACCAGTAACGAAATCCATGGTAATGTGCTCCCACTTCCATTCTAGAATTTTAAGTGGTTACAATGGACCTTTTTGTACTTGATGCTCCGCCTTGACTCGTTGAAAAGGTAAACACCTTGAGATAAACTCCACGATCTCTATCTTCATATTGCTCCACCAAAATGTATGTCGAAGATCACGATAAATTTTAGTACTCCCAGGATGGATTGCAAATGGTGTGTTATGCGCCCCCGTCATGATTTTATACTTCAAGTCAGAATCGTTAGGAACACAAAGTCTAGAATTGACTCAAAGTATTCATTCTTCATCGATTCTCACTTCCGAAATAACACCTTCTTGTACTTTCTTCCTCATACGCATCAGCTCCAAGTCTGTAGCTTGAGCAGCTTTAACTTTATCGATTAAAGTTGGTTCAACTCGTATATTTTCCATCATCATGTTGGTCCCTGAAGTCTTTAAAACTCTATCTCCATCCTTTCCAAGTCATATAAAATGAGCCTTTGCGTTGACAATATCGCACACGTACCCGCATATGATCTTCTACTCAATGCATCAGCTACCACGTTCACTTTTCCAGGATGGTATTGAATGGTATGATCATAATCTTTCAACAGTTTGAGCCAACGTCGTTGCCGCATGTTGAGTCCCTTTTGAGTGAAGAAATATTTGAGGCTTTTATGATCCGTAAAGATCTCCACTTTCTCCCCATATAAGTAATGCCTACAAATTTTAAATGCGAAGACAATAATTACCAACTCTAGATCATAAGTAGGATAATTCCTCTTATATTCTTTGATTTGTCGAGAGGCATAGGCTATGACTTTCCCATGTTGTATGAGAACACATCCTAAACCTTTGCCTGAAGCATCACTGTAGATGACGAATCCCTCCGAGCCAGATGGTATTGTCAAAACAGATGTTGAAAAGAGTCTTCTCTTGACTTCTTGAAAACTCTTCTCACATTCCTCGTTCTAACCGAATTTTGTATCTTTTCGAGTCAGCTGAGTTAATGGAGTAGCGATTTGAGAAAATCCTTCCATGAATCTCCGATAATAACCAGCTAAGCCCAAAAAGCTACGTACTTCGGTCACTAACTTGGATTGTTCCCAGCTTTGAATTTCTTTAATCTTCGCTGGGTCAACAGATATTCTGTGATTTGATATCACGTGCCCAAGGAATGGCACTTCCTCATGCCAGAACTTATATTTCTTCAACTTTGCATAAAGCTTGTTTTCACGAAGCTTTTGGAGTATCAGCCTCAAGTGTTACTCATGATCTTCATGACTTTTGGAGTAAATGAGGATGTTATCAATAAAGACGACCACAAAGTTATCCAAATATTCCTTGAATACTCGGTTCATCATGTCCGTGAAAGCAGCGTGAGCATTAGTCAATCCAAAAGATATGACTAGGAATTCGTAATGCTCGTACCGAGTTCTGAAAGCCGTCTTTAGAATGTCATCATTTTTAATATTTAACTGATGATATCCGGAACAAAGATCGATCTTTGAAAAGAATTTGGCACCTTGAAACTGGTCAAACATGTCATCAATACGTGGAAATGGATACCTATTTTTGATGGTGACATGGTTCAACTCCCGATAATCAATACAAAGTCGCATACTCCCATCTTTCTTCTTCACAAATAGAACAGTAGCACCCCAAGGAGACGTACTAGGACGAATGAAACTGATGTCTAACAATTCTTGCAGTTGGGTCTTTAACTCCTGAAGTTCAATAGGAGCCATTCGATACGGGGCTTTGGAAATAGGTTTTGTACCGGGTTCAAGGTCGATACAAAATTCAATTTCACACTCCGGGGTAGGCCAAGAAGTTCTTCAGGGAATACGTCAGGGAATTTATTAACAATAGCAATATCATTCAAAACTGACGTATTTTTGTTTAAATCCGTGACATGAGCTAAGAAAGCTTGACATCTGTTTTTCAATAAACGAATAGCTTTATGGCTTGAGATAACAATGATTTATTTTAATGGTTTGGTTGCTCGAATTCACATAATAGGTTGGTTAGAAATATGAAAGCTAACAACCTTACAAAAATAATCAATTTTTGCATGATGAGTAGTTAACCAATCAATCCCTAGAATTACGTCAAATGCAAGTATTTTCAATAAAATAAGATCGAAAGGTAATGTGAGGGTATCGATTTGAATCAAACTAGACTTATAAATAATGGATGTAATGAAGGTTTTTCCTAACGAGTTTCAACAAATAAGTTAAATTCTAATTTCTCCGGAGTCAAATTTAAACGTTGAGCGCAAATAGGAGAAATAAAAGAATGGGTAGAACCAGTATCAAATAAGGTATATACTTCGCTGGAGTTTATGATAAGCTTACCCGTGATTAACTCGTTCGGGTTCTTTATTTTCTAAGAGGTCACAACAAACGCTCTTCCTTGAACTACTGGTTTTGACTTGTCTGGGACGGCATTTGGCGCCACCGTTCCAACTGGACTTGGCTTCCCTGTACGGCAAAATCTAGCTAGGTGACCTTCTCTTCCACAATTGTAACACGTTTTGGACTGCTGCACACAGTTTGGACTGATGTGTCCCTCCCCTCCACATTTGAAACATATGATATGTGGTCGTTCTCCTTTCTTAACAACGGGTGTTGGTGCTGATGTCTTTCCATCATTGTTGAATCTCCTCTTTTTGAAATGTCCACTTTTATTGTCTTGGCCATGATTACCACCGAAGTGGTTACCATTTCTGGCATGTTGATTCCCTCCACGTTTGTTATCACCGCTTTGATGATTGCTACCACTGGTATTATCATTTTGCCGGCTGCTTTCTATTGGTTGAGTTGACTCGTTATCGCGCTCCAATAACTGATACCTATTTACAACATCTGAATACAAACACAGTTTATGAGAAATTAGATATTGAAGTATCTCGAGTTTCAAACCTCTTAGAAACATCCGTGCCATTCTCTCCTCATTAACAACCAAGTGGGACGCAAACCGAGATAACTCAACAAACTTGGCTTCGTACTGCGACACGGTCATGTTTTTTGCTCCAGTTTAATGAACTCTACCTCTTTCATGTGACGAATACTTCCGGGAAAGTACTTGTCATTGAACAGTTCTTGGAACTTCTCCCAAGATATCTTCAGTGCAGCTGGTTGAGTACATTTTATAGATTCCCACCAGTAATCTGCCTCTCCTCGCAACATGAAGGTGGCAAAGGGAACCTTCTACTCCTCGGAGCATTCCATGACATCAAGTATTTTGGTGATCGACTTTATTCATGACATCAAGTATTCCGCCTTAAGTGGTTTTAGCTCTCCAATAAACTCCGGTGGCCCCAGCTCTTTGAACTGCGTAGCAGTGACCATTCGAGAGTTGTCAGTGTTTCCACCTGCATTTTGGATAGGAGTCTCTCTTTCCTGATGTTGCATGAATTACATAAAACCTCTGAACATTCCATCGTTTATCATTTGGTCAATGTTATTGTTTGTATGAGGATAGTTGTCTTCCTGTTACACATTATCATGGGTATTGATATGTGGTAACTCAACGGTCTCCTGTGCTCCATTTCTATTCTCAACATTATCGGATGTCATTTTCAAATACTGCCACAAAACAAGGGTTAATTGACACACCACATATTATCCCTATATTCTGACCGACCAATTAAATACTAAATAAAATTAGGTAGGGCATACTAGCGAAGGATTTCTCCGTCTCTCCCCTCCTAGTTCTTGTCTCACATCTCAGCCAGGGATCATATCCCTAAGCTTTGATACCAACTGTGACGCCCCCAAAATAGGTATACATCACCCACCTTGAGTCGCCAAATACATGGTACAAAATTTAAATATAACTTAATAATACAACTGTCGTATAAAATACGACAAAACATAAACTGAGAGTTTTAAAATGAATATTGTCATCTAGACAATATCCATACTCAATGGAGTCCTCATTACATTTTATTATCACACTATTTAACAGAATAGTGAGGACTACTAATGCTATCATCTGGACCGTCACTCCATTCCCCGACTAGTCCTAGCTATATTCTCATTTCCTGAAGAGAACAATGAAAACAAAGGGTGAGCTCAACTAGCCCAATAAGAAATAATATGACTAAGATAATGCATAATAAATTATCATTAGCCTTCAACAGTGTTAAACTGATAGAATATAATAAACAACAAGTTTAACAACAGCGGAACAAGTAATCCATTAGAAGAGTCAAGTAGAGCATAAAATCTACTATCTTCTATGATTTAAAAGGTTTATCATAAATTTTATCGCTGAGACTCAGCTTAATAAATAATCCACATCATCGAATCACCCCTACACTACAACCAAGGATATTCTTTAGTATCACGACCACAAATTATCCATGCACTACGGGCCAAGGATATTCGTGTATTCATCAGTGGTCATGATCATGATCATGCCAACAAATGTCCATCAATGCTCTATGGGCCAATGAGAACTTTTGCCACATCTTTTGTAACATTACGGTCGTGATTATACCGAATAATCCATGGTCATAATCATACCAAGTCCATCTATGCACTACGGCCACAGATGACTTTCAACATAATATAAGCATGAGGATGATGACAATGATATAAGAATTCAATTAAAAGAAAATAAAGGATAAATTTTTATAGATTTATAATTTAATTTATCCAGAATTCAATAACAATCAAATTGTCAACATGATATTGCTTTGTAGAGTAAAATTCAAGAATAATATTGAACCAAAAATAATTTGGACCGAAAACGAATCAATTTTTATCATGAATAGTACCTCGGATGAATAGTACTTGAGTGAATAGTACCCCGTGAATAGTACTCTGACATAAAAAAGTTAAAACTTATCAAGAATGTTCAGAATAATATTTCTATGAAAAATACTAGATGAAGCACAAATATCAAGGATATTCTACTAATTTCATGGAGTATAGAAGCCAAAATTTTAACCAAATGAGTATAGAATTCGAAATCTAAAACGAAATAATATTACTTACATACTACATAGTATGGAAGAAAATATTATTTCAAGCGAATATTGAACAAAAATAACATCCCTTGCCTTGAAAAGAAGAGAATTCCAACTGGTATAACGGGGATATTCTTAAAAAAAAACTATTACTATTTTCTACGCTCAAAGCTTTTTAAAACTCGAAAGAAATATACACTCAATATTATAGAAGAAGAATTGTCTGATTCTGTTGTGATTTTCAATTCTAACTAAGAATCCTATTTATAGGAGAATGGAAAGGATACTATTTGAATTTAGAAATCACGGACTGCACAATGAAGAATGCACGGGCGCTCAACTGGCGAAAATTTTTAGAATATTGATTTTCACTATGCATTACTATGCAATAAAATATTCTAATAAAATAAAAACTTTAAATAAAATATAATATATTCTATTTAAAATCAAATAAAACAAAACTTATAAAATATTTATATATATATATATATATATATATATATATATATATATATATATATATATATATATATATATAACTATAACCTTTACCTTACGACAAAGACAAAGCTTACATTCATATATATATATATATACAAAATTTATATAATATATATATATATATATATATTATAATAATATAACTCTCTTCTTTTCCCGTAACCTTCCCCCCCCCACCCCCACCCCCACCCCCACCCCCACCCAATTTCTATTTCATTTTTTTCTTCCTCCCGTGGGCCCCACATGTGGCCCCACCTTTTATTATATAAAATAATTTTCTACCGATTATTTTGAAAAATGGATAAATGGGGGTCCAAAATTTACATCAAATACTTTATAAAAAAATCCTCTCAATATTTTTAACAACATTTATCATCATTATTATAATTCGAAATATTTAACAACCAAGTTATTCTTAGGAAAGAGGGGGCTTTCCAATAAGAATTTTCTCCGCAATTAGGTGACCAAACCTCTCCTTGACAGAACTTCTAGACATCGTCAATATTGCAAATAATAATATTAATAACTATGTCGTCTCAATTATTGATTTAATAATATAAAATATTATACAAATGATATTGTGACAATAATTGAATTAATAATATGAGAGATATGATGCAGCAATTATTGTAGCAATAATTGAGTAAAATTGAGTGACTTCTCACGTAAGCATCAATAATCAATACCGTGTGTAACTATGCAACCATGCGTATTATTGTACTTTTAACACCGGTTATTTAAATAGTTTAACGGTAAACTTCCACCGTTATTTTCATAAACAGATATTTCTGTCATTTTCTTATTCCAATAATAATTTTGTTGTGGGGTCCACCAATGATTGTGTCGTCGTACGAATATTCCTTGTTAAAATGAATATTCCACGACCAATCGAATATTATATAACAACTTGCTTACTTTGTAAAATTTATAAATATTACCCACAACTATAATATTATTTCAATTTCAAACCTTAATATTCAAAATAATATTTATAGAAAAATTCATCTTTATTCATAAAAGTTGGGGTCTTACAAACTGGTTAACTTCACATCATGCTAAAATTGATTATTTTCATAAGGTTGTTAGCTTTCATATTCCTAACCAACCTATTATGTGAATTCAAGCAACCAAACCACTAAAGTCAATCATTGTCATATCAAGCTATAAAACCATTCGTTTATTGAAAAATAGATGTCAAGCTTTCTTATCCCATGTCATAGATTTAAACAAAAATACGTCAGATTTGAATGATATTTCTATTGTTAATAAATTTCTGGACGTATTCCCCAAAGAACTTCCTGGTCTACCACCAAAGCATGAAATCAAATTTTGTATCGATCTTGAACCCGGTACAAAAACCCTCAAATATTCCTTCACCTAGAACGAACGTAACATGCACCAAAGACATTGGCTCGAGCTGTTGAAGGATTACGATCATACCATTCAATGCCATCTTGGAAAATTGAACGTGTTAGCTGACGCGTTGAGTAGAAGATCGTATGCGGTTACGAGTGCGATATTTTTGATCACAAAAACCCATTTTGTATGACTTACAAATGACGGAGATAGAGTTAAAAACTCTAGTGACCCACGTGATGATGTCAAATATACGAGTAGGAACTGTGGCCTATAGAATTACATTACCACCAAGTATGTCTCGTATTCATTACGTTTTTCATATATTTATGCTACGTAAATATGTGGAAGACCCGAACCACATTATTGAATTAGAACTAGATGAGATAGCAGAAGATTTAATGTATGAAGATGTACTTGTTAAAATCTTGGATAAGAAGAAACATAATCTACGCTCAAAGGTTATACCTCAAGAGTTAGAATCTGAAATAAAAATAAGGTATCCTCACCTCTTCGATATACCAGGTACATACACCAATTTCGAGGATGAAATTTTATAAGAAGGAGAGGTTGTAAGACCCCAACTTTTATGAATAAAGATTTAATTTTCTCTAAATATCATCTTGAGTAATAAGGTGTGGATTTGATATAATGTTATAGTTGTGGGTAATATTTACAAATTTTGCAAAGCAAGTTGTCATAAAATATTCGTTTGGTTGGAGAATATTCGTTTTATCAGGGAATATCTGTACGGCATCACAATCATTGATGGACCCCACAACAAAATTACTGTTGGATTTAAAAAGCGACAGAAATAACCTTTTTACAAAAATAACGGCAAAACTTTTACTGTTAACTATTGAAATTATCAGTGATAAAAGTACAGTAATACGCATGATTTCATTGCAGCACACGATATTGTACAATATCTTTTATTGTTGATGTTTAAGTGAGAAGTAACTCAGTTTTATTCAATTATTGTCACAGTAATTGCAGCATAGTATCTCATATTATTGATTCAATTATTGTCACAGTATCATCTGCACAATATTTTATATTATTAAATCAATAATTGAGACGAAACAATTATTCATATTATTATTTGCATTATTTACAATGTCTAAAAAGTTCTGTCGAAGAAAGGGGTTTGGTCACCTAATTGTGCGCTAATAAGGATAAGTCCTTATCGAAAAGCCCTCTCTTTCCTGGGAATAATCTGGTTGTTAATATTGCGAGTTATAATATTAATGATGAATAAATGTTATTAAAAATGTGTTAAGTGAAGCCAAGTAAATTGAGATAAATAGAGGAGTTTTTTTATGAAGTATTTGTTGTAAATTTGGCTTATTATATGGACCCCCACTTACTCATTTTACAAAATCGTTGGGAAAGAGTTATCTCAGCTTTGTTTTATTACTTATATATATAAGGTGTGTTTGTGTGTGGGTGTGTGCGTATGTGTGTGGAATATATATATATATGGTTAAATGCAAAGTCGACCATTGAACTTTTTTGATATTTTGGTATTGATCCCCTTTCTTCTGGTCAACGCAAACTGAGTCCTTTTCTATTCAAAAATTTAGACTTTGAACCCCCAGGCGCCACATGTGTGTTGACTTGCTGACATGGCACATGTGGCGCCTACGTGGCATATGTGGTAGGTCTGACGTAATATTTAATATTATAACTTGACACATATCGGCTGATGACGTGGCGTCTTTTGAATTTTTCCAAAAAACTGCCTTTGCAAAGATTTGAACTTGTAACCTCACATTTGAAATTTTGATAGTATGACCGTTGGACCAACATGAGTTAATTATTTATATCTTGCAACGATTAATATTAATATCAAAACATGAGATTTCCCCCATATATTCCTTTCTTCTCCTTCAAATAACTAAATGTACATGAAAATCTTGAGATACATACATAAATGTATATAACTAATTGCGTGATAATAATAATAATAACAATAATAATTATAAGTATAATAATAATAATAATAATAATTATAAGTATAATAATAATAATAATAATAATAATAATAATAAGTATTAATATTAATATTAATATTAATATTATTAGTACTATTATTATTATTATTATTATTATTATTATTATGATTGTTATTATTATTATTATTATTATTATTAGTACTATTATTATTATTGTTGTTGTTGTTATTAGTATTATTATTATTATTATTATTGTTGTTGTTGTTGTTGTTGTTGTTGTTGTTGTTGTTGTTTTTGTTATTATTATTAGTAGTACTATTATTATTATGACTGTTATTATTATTATTACTATTATTATTATTATTATTATGAGTACTATTATTATTATGACTGTTATTATTATTATTACTATTATTATTATAATTATAATTATTATTGGTATTATTATTATTATCACGCAATTAGTTATGTATAATTATGTATGTATCTCAAGACTTTCATGTACATTTAGTTATTTGAAGGAGAAGAAAAGAATATATGGGGGGAAATCTAATGTTTTGATATTAATATTAATCCTTGCAAGATATAAACAATTAACTCATGTTGGTCCAGCGGTCATACTATCAAAATTTTAAATGTGAGGCTGCAAGTTCAAATCCTTGCAAAGGCAATTTTTTGGAAAAATTCAAAAACGCCACGTCATCAATCGACATGTGTCATGTTATATTCAAAAGATGCCAAATCATCAGTCAATATGTGTCAAGTTATAATATTAAATACCACGTCAGACTTGCCACGTAGGTGCCACGTGTGCTACGTCAACAGGTCAACGCACATGTGGCGCTTGGGGGTTCAAAGTCCAAATTTTTGAATAGAAAAGGGCTCAGTTTGCGTTGACCGAAAGAAATGGGTTCAATACCCAAATATCAGAAAAGTTCAGTGATTGACTTTGCATTTAACCCTATATATATTATAAGTTTTGTTTTATTAGATTATAAATATAATATATTATATTTTATTATATGCATAGTACTGCATAGTAGTGCATAGTGCAGCATAGCACTACACAGTAAAATAAAAAAAATTCAGATGGTGCGCCCGTGAATTCATTCGAATCTTACTGTGCAGTCCGTGATTATTTTTTTAAATAGTTCCCTGCCATTCTCCTATAAATAGGATGCTCAGTTTAGAAATGAAAATCACACCAGAATCAGAGAATTCTTCTTCTATAATATTGAGCGTATTTCTTTTGAGTTTAAGAAAACTTTGAGTGTTGCAAATAGTACAAGTTTTCTTCAAGAATATCCTTGTTATACCAGTCAGAAGTACTCTCCTTTTAAGGTAAGGGGTATTATTTATTTCATATTCGCTTACGATATTATTTTTCGTATTCTTAAGGAATTTTATTTTCATTCAATATTCGTAAGGAATTTTATCTTCGTTCAATATTTATAAGGAATATTATTTTTGATCAATAGTTATAAGGAATACTATTTTTGTTCAATATTCGTAAGAAATAATATTTTCTTCCATACTCTGTAGTATGTAAGTAATATTGATTCGTTTTATATTCCTAATTCCACACTTATGTTGATAAGTATTGCTTCTATACTCCTTGAAATTAGTAGAATATCCTTGAAATTTGCGCTTCATCTAGTATAATTACACTGAAATATTTTTCTGGACATTCTTGTTAAATTTTAATCTTTTCATGTCAGAGTACTATTCATACATACGACACTATTCATACATACGATACTATTCATACATATGGTACTATTCACGGGGTACTATTCCCTCAGGTACTATTCACCCGGGGTACTATTCACGATAAAAATTGATTTCTTTTCTGTCCAAATTATTTTTTATACAAGAATATTATTTTTGAATTTTACTCCACGACTATTTTCCACGACTTAATGCACAAAGAGATCGAGATCTACGTGGATGACATCATTGTCAAGTCCCGGATAGAGGATGACCATGTAGACCATCTCAAGAAGTTGTTCAACAGGTTTTGTAAGTACAACTTGAAGTTGAATCCAGCTAAATGCGCCTTTGGCGTTAAATCAGGCAAGTTGCTAGAATTTCTAGTCAGCCACAAAGGGATTGAGCTGGATCTTGCCAAAATCCAAGCCATTACGGAAATTCCCATTTCTCAGACAGAAAAGGAAATACGGGGATTTTTGGAAAGAATCAACTTAGCAGGTTTATCTCTCAACTCACAGCAACCTGTGAGCCAATCTTCAAGTTATTAAGGAAGAACTCCTCCATGAAATGGAATGATGGGTGTCAAAATGCCTTCCTCATAATTAAGAAACAGCTAGTTAAAGCTCCCGTGTTGGTACCACCCAGGGATGATGTTCCCCTATTCATGTACCTGTCCATAAATGACAATGCCATGGGCTGTATGCTGGGACTAAAAGATGATAGAGGCCAAGAACGAGCTATAAATTACCTCGGCAAAAGGTTCAACAGCAATGAACACAAGTACACTCTGATCGAAAAGACGTGTTTTGCTTTAGCATAGGATTCCATGAGGTTACAACATTACCCCCAAGGTCACACAACCCATCTCATATCCCGCGTGGATCCTCTCAAGTAAGTGTTCAACAAACCCATGTTAAATTGCCGACTATTCAAATGGCAGTTGATCCTACCACAATTTGACATCGTATATGTGACTCAAAAGTCCATCAAAGGTCAAGGAATTACGGATCAACTGGCCGCCGCACCTTCAGGGGATTTCAAACCCTTGGAAACATATTTCCCCGATGAAGGAGTAATAACAGTGCAGCAACACCATCCGTACAATACGCGCCAATCATGGAATATGTATTTTGATGGAGCTGTTAATATGGAAGGTTCTAAAGCTGGAGCAGTTCTAGTATCTAGTACCGGGGACCAGTATCCCGTCGCCGTCAAATTGCAATTTGTCAGCACCAAAAATACGGCTGAGTATGAAGGCTGTTTCATGGGGCTAAAACTTGTCCGTTCAATGGGCATCAGGCGATTAACTGTCTTTGGAGATTCAGAGTTAGTAATCAGACAGTCCACCGGAATCTATCAAACCAAGGAACTACATTTGTTGCCCTACCATCGGTAAGTTTTACAGATGGTTGTGGAGTTCGAAGAAATCTTCTTTATACACATTCCTCGTAATAGGAATGACTTTGCAGACGCGTTAGCAACTTTGGCATCCTTGATTAGCATATCAGATAATGAACATTTGCCAAGCGTCACAATTTCCCTGCACAAGGCCCCAACCTATGGGAACTACGTTGGAGAAGTATCGGATGAGTTACCTCCCATCCAACATCCTTGGTATCAGCATATCAAGGAATATCTACGAGATAGATCTACACCCGCTGAAGCGAGCCCGACTGAGAAAAGGCGGATCCATCGACTTGCTATGAAATTCTACCTTAGTGGAGATGCGCTCTACAAAAGAGATGCAGGACTAGGTCTCCTCAGATGTTTAGACAAAGATCAAGCCCAAAGGCTTATGGATGAAATCCATGGCGGAGTCTGTGGCCCCCACATGAGTGGCCCCCTCCTTGTCAAGAAAGTCCTTAGGACAGGACATTATTGGCTATCTCTGAAAGCTGATTGCAATGACCACGTCAGGAGATGCTATCAGTGCCAAATTCATGGGAATGCTATACACGCTCCTCCACGGGAACTCCACAGTATGAGTTCACCTTGGACCTTCTTAATGTGGGGAATGGACGTTATCGGGCCCATTGAGCCTAAAGCAAGTAATGGACATCGATTTATCTTCACCATGATAGACTACTTCACCAAGTGGGTAGAGGCAGCCTCCTTCCCCAGGTTTACTAAAGAAGTCATCATTTCTTTCATCAGAAACAATGTCATTTGTTGATATGGACAACCAGAGGTGATTATGTTAGACAATGCTAAGAACCTCAACAACAAAATGATGGAGGAATTATGCAGTAAATTCCACATCAAACATCTTAACTCTGTCATCTATCGTCCGAAGATGAACGGTGCTGTTGAAGCGGCTAACAAAAACATCAAGAAGATTATGCAAAAGATATCCGCCAACCACAAAGAATGGCATGACCTATTGCCTCTTACTCTGTTAGCCTACAAAACCTCAATGTGTACTTCCACTGGGGCAACCCCCTACGCATTAACCTATGGGATGGAAGAAGTGCTCCCCATAGAAGTTAAAATGGAATCCCTCAGAGTGTTGATAGACGATCAGCTGGATGAAGACCAATGGGTACAAGACAGGTATCACCAATTGTCTCCAATAGACGAAAGGCGAACCGCGAATATCTTCCATAGTCAGTTATATCAACAAAGGATCGCCAGATCCTACAATAAAAAGTCCAGCTAAGGTAGTTTAAACAACATGACTTGGTTTTGAAGAAGATCCTTGACAACCAAGATCAGTCTAAGGGAAAATTCGCACCTAACTGGGAATGCCCATTTGTTGTCAAGGAAGTATTGACAGGAGGCGCTCTATAATTGTAAGAAATGGACGGCAATGAATTTCCACAACTCATCAATTCGGACACCGTGAAACGGTACTTTGTCTAAAGTTTCCCTCAAGCAAACATCCTGGTGTTGGACCATCAAATCACCAGTCATTCCGATTCTTTAACCCTTTACCACATAAAACTCTTCTAAACTTTTCCCCTCAAGGAAACATACCTTTCAAGCCAGCAGCCTGGCTCCTTTGCGTTCCTACGACTTAGGTCATCCCACCACGGATTGAACCTCTCGTGTTTGCAGTTTGGCTACCCATACATGGGATCAAACTTCTCATACCTACAGTTTATCCTGAACCTAGGATTAAACTTTCTCCTCCCCGCAATCTGACCTGCACATGGGATCACACTTTTCCACTCGCCCTGAGGGTCAAACTACGTCGACCTGATCTCCTCTTCAATAGGAGTATGTAGGCAACCACGTTACATGGCCCAGTCGCAATAAAACAAAAACAACAAAAACATTTCTACCCTCTTCTCCTTACAAAAACAAAAACAACAAAAACATTCCTACACCATTTCTGCCATACACATCATTGAACCTCTTACACCAGTTTCGAACTAAGCAGACCTGATCTCCTCTTCAATAGGAGTACGTAGGCAGCCATTCACGGTGCGGTCTCACCCCCTACCAAAACAAAAACCCTTGTCAATTGGTACTGGGATCAAACATCAATTCAATACATTTCATTCGGCTTCAGACCAAAGGGATGGAATTACCTGAACTCCTCCTAAATAGGAGATTCGGCGACCATCTAAGTTGCGGTCATACCAATCCATAAGAGATGGAATTAACTAGGCTTCTCCTAAATAGTAGTACTGGCGACCATCTGTGGTGCGGTTAATCTCAGAGAGGAAAGCCACACTCCTCTCCACATTTCCATACAGAAACCAGTCCCAAGACACCAAAGATGGTAGGGATACACACAGATCGATGATCCATTCTGAACTGTCCAGGGATAACT
Source organism: Panax japonicus (assembly GCA_020205505.1). NCBI lineage: Eukaryota > Viridiplantae > Streptophyta > Magnoliopsida > Apiales > Araliaceae > Panax > Panax japonicus. Next base: position 68,516,103 of record CM035091.1, read on the forward strand.
CAATGTCTATCCTCAAAGAGGAATTCAGAATATATCAAGATCGCAAGAGCTGAAGCAGCAGGCAAAATATCAAGCAAGTAGCAAAGCATATCTAAAAGGGAAGTGATCCAAAAATATATTTCCCTGTCATATATATAATGCTGTTTGATATATACTATGTAAACTGTACATGATAAAATGGCTAAGCTAGTCTGTGCAGGAAAATACAAGTTCATCTACGAGTCAGGGTATATACGAGCTAACAAGCCCAACATGACATACCAATCAGAAGAAGGAGGTGAAGCTGTGGTCACTTGTACGAGAATATCCACATGACCCAACAGATCTGCAGCCATCTGCATGGTGACCATACTCTCATCAATATAAGCGCTCATCTCTGCGATCATGCTAGTGGTAAGGGAACTCACTGCAGTACTATCTGTGACGGCTACATCCTGGGCAGATATAGCACTATCCTACTTAACTATCACTGCATCTCTAGCTGATCTGGCTTTATCCCACTCAACAACAGCGACATCTTTGCGAGCTAATGCCTCGTCTCTCTCTAATAGAGACGCGTCTCTCCCATTAAGGGCAGTCAACATCATAGATCGAGCCTGATCTCTCTCGAAGGTCATCAGATGAAGACTCTACTCAAGGTACTGTGTCGAGTGTTGAATCGCAACAGTACTGGTACTGGGAGAATCTAAAGGAAATGATGGCAACCCAACAGCGGGCTCCTCCTCGATTTAGGAATCGATGTCCTCCATGGGCTCTACATCATCTGACTCGCTATCCGGTACGGTGGATATTGCAGCAGCCGATGCAATCTGTGTCTCCATCCATGCGAAATGCTCTACAGAACAACCTGGATGACTGACAGAAAAATTAGATATCTCACGTTGATCCCAACAAGCGTATACACGAGATCGGTCCTCTACTGAAAGATATCGAGAAGCTGAACGCTGACCTATCGCCACCTCGAAAGAGTGAAAATCCTGAAACTGGACAAACTGCGACATCACGGCCAGTGGGTGATAAGTAGTCACGCCCCTCAAACCAGCCAGAGGGAGGTAGTCTATGCCCGGAGCATGAGTAATGAAGTTGTATGGTGAACTAAGCCCCGAACACGGCAATATGCTAAATGGATCTCTGATATCTGCCAAAAATGTGGACCAAGACATAGCATCTATACACACTGATGGCTGAAAGGAGTATGACATGGCTATATCATGGGTGAACAAATACCCATGCCGTCTAAGAGTGCCAATCAGTCTCAAGTGGGACATAAACCACACATATAGCATGACCGAGCTACCCGTGAACTCTCAAGTCGGATAAGTGCAACAGTAGGATGCTGACTGCAGGGTCTTTGCTACAATCATAGGTACAATGGTACGACCCTCCCTGAGAGCTCGCACCGCCATGACGACTCCGATGTCTATCTCATCCATGTACCGTGGTATATAGACGTATTGTAACAACCCGATATTTTTTATATAAATAAATAAGAAATTTTGCGTATAATTTTTTTTTTATTTTAAGGATGAGGATGTGTACAAGATAATGTGTATATGTATTTATATGGTAAATAAAAATATATTTATTACATAAATATTTACAAATAAATTTATTTTAGAATTATTAATTATTATAAAGTATACTCTTATAATAATTAATTCTAAGATAGAAATGTTTTTATTAATTATTTTCCATAAAAATATAATCATATATTATTTAAATAATATATGAAGTGATTTTTAGAATAATTATAATAATTATTTTATTATATGAATTTTAGTACAAATTTTTAAGTTAATTATTTTACCTTAATTATTAAGGTTAAATATGGAGAATAAATCAGATATGGAATCCAAACCCTAATTTTGGATTATTGTCAAGGTATGAGAATAATAATATAATATTAATTATATTTTAATTTTTCAGGGCTATGAATATGTATTTTATTTCCGTATTGATAATGGTTGGTCAATTATGGTGTATTATGACCAAACCCTAGTAATAATGTTAAACCCTAATTTGATATCCAAATTAGAGTACAAGATTATTTTATAAGTGTGTGTTATATAATTTATGTCGTGTATTAAATGTATTAATTAGGTAAACCCAAATTAAAATTCTAGACACCCTAATATTTAGAAAACCCTAATAAAACCCTAATTTTTAGAAATGAGAAACCCTAATTTGAAATTCAAATTAGAGTTCGAGATTGTTGGTAATTGTGATAAGATGATTAATTAACAAGTATTAAAATTATAATTGTTAATTATACAAACCTGAAATCGTTAAACCCTAATTATTGAACTAGAACCCTAATTTAGTAATTGGAAACCCTAATTTCAATTTGGTAACCCTAATTACCAAAAGTATAAACCCTAATTATTAAATTAGCAAAGTTAATTATAATTAGAGATATTAAACCCTAATGTTCTTGTATAAAGTAATTAGAAAATTAATCATAATTAAGAAAACTCTAATTTCAAAATTTTAGAAACTAAAATTTATTTTGTTTTATTTTATTTTTGTGCAAACCCTAATTGCTAAATCCTACATTTAATTTGTGCTAAACCTTAGGGTTAAACCCTAAGGATTAAACCCTAAGGGTTTTCCAAATGATAAGAATGCCATTAAATGGAAAATACAAATGACCATTTTGCCCCTTTGCATTATTATAGCTACAAACTAGGTTTTGACAATAGGATGGGTGGGTGACCAACTTATTTGACAATTGAGACACAAAACTCCAGCAACAAGCAATATACATCAGCCATACATGCATCATACACTAGTATATATAGATCAAAAGAGAGAAAAAGTCACCATTTAGCTCATTTTTCTCCAAACTCTCAGCCTAAGCTCTCTCTCTCTCTAACCTCCTAAATTATTAGCATATCAGTCCCCAAATACCATCCCCATGAACAACTATAACAAACATCAGAAGCCAAAATCAGAAAGTGATCAAATAAGGCACCCTACTCAAAAATCTGTCCAATTTTCTATTGTTAGATGTTATGTTTGAGTGTTAGAATATGTTGTTAGTAGTGTCTAAGGATGATATGGGTTGCTAGATGTTGAATCCATAACATCTAGAGGCTCGGATTTGACATTTTAAAAAATCTGGAAAAAAGTTCAACAGTCGTCTGACAACAAATGTCAGGTCCCATAGATCTTGGCCTGTTGTGTGTTTACGTTATTTTAAGCGTTGATCTTGTAGTATGCTATGAGATCTTTGCTCTGGATCAAGAATCAGGCCTATATCAGTTGTATATTATAAGTTATAACCGGTCAAAGGTCGTTGGCCGACATTGACCGGGCCATTTTTGGGTAACCCAGAATGAGCCCAGAAAGCTCTGACAAGTTGTTCAAGGGCTTGGATCTGACAGTGATTTGATGTATCGTTATGGTTCTTGCATCTAAGTTGTAGTATGTTTGTTAGACTACATCATCATACCTTAATATCACTTATTTTGTAAACGGGTTGGATTTTATTGACGGTCAAACTTGCAAGGTCAAGCACGTTATCTATTTTCTGGGTAACCCAGAAAACATATGAACATGTCGACTAACATGGTTTGACCGAGTCTTAACTTTTGATTCTGTTCATGTTAATTATATTTTTTGTAATAGATCTACTCTCTTGCATGCTACCTACAACCTGGAACCTTTAGATCACAAAAATATTTCAAGGATAGCACGTAGTGGAAGCCCAAAGTAGGACAGTCGAACTGTTCTTCATTTCTAGGCAAACCCAGAAATGAAGAACAGCTTTGACAGCCACTTTGGACGCTTAGATCTTTCTTGTTATGTATTGTTTGAGCAAGATTGTTGTTGGATAATGTAGTACTGCAAAAGTACTACAAGATCTGATGATTAACTTTCCCAAAAACACATCACACACGATTTTAATGTTGGTCAAAGTAGTAAACATGATAGCTGCATATGAATTCTGGGTTTGTATAAAGAACACGAAGAACACCTATAGCGACGGTTCTGTCGCTATAGGCAGTCTTTAGCGACACTTTTAATAAAATTAATTACTTTAATTCTGAAAATTATTTAAAAATAGTTATTAATTTCTGAAAATTACAAAAATTATTTTTAAGTTATAAAAATTAAATATTAATAATTTAAAATATTTTTCATAAATATTAGTATTTATTTAAATATTATTGATAATTAATTTATTTATTAAATGCATTAAATAAATTAATTAAAAATAATTTTCTAATATTAAAAATCATTTTAAATGATAATAAGTTATTTAAAAATATTTTAAGTTATAAAATATAAATTTTAATATTTTAAAGCAAATTTCATTAAGTATTTAATATTAATGATCATTAAGTTATTTACTAAATAAATCAAATAAATTAATTAAAAATGATTTTATTATATTAAAAATTATTTTAAATAATATTAAGGTATTTAAAAATATTTTAAGTTATAAAATATAACTTTTAATATTTAAAGGTAAATTTCACTAATTAATTATATTAAATTTATTTAATAACTATATTAAATGATTTAGTTTAAAAATGATTTTAAGATTATAATAATCATTTTAAATGAAAATAAAGTGTTTAAAGATATTTTAAGTTATAAAATATAACTTTTAATATTTAAAGGATAATTTCATTAATAATTTAAATGATTATTAATGATATTAAATTTATTTAATAATTATATTAAATAAATAGTTTTAAAATGGTTTTATTAATTTAAAAATTATTTAAAAAGGATATAAACGTATTAAAAATATTTTAAGATATAAATAATGACTTTTAATATTTTGATAAATAGTACATTAATATTTAAATATTAATGATAATTACTTAAAATGATTTTAAATGTTTTTAAAATCATTTAAAGGTAATATTAATACTTTAAATGTATGTCAAATTATTATAAATAACTTTAAAATTTTGGAAATGATTTCATTAATAGTTTAATATTAATTAAATATTAATGATAATATAATTGTTTAATATTTAAATCATTTAATAATGATTCCGGTGTTTGAAAATTTATGATAAATTATAATAAATATTTTAAAATTATATTAAGTCATTTAAAAATAATATGACTGATATTTGTAGATATTGAGTTACAGAATAGAGTCTTAGACTCTATAATTACACGATAAAGCTGTCGGTACACCGACATGTTTCAGAAATTGATCTAGACTTAGATAATTTAATTAGATATGTGATTATTTGTGATTCAATGATTGTTAAACATGGGTAATAATGTGATTAGGTTATGTGCTGACTACAAAATGCAGTACTATGTGTTATAGTATATTGTTCAAATCGAACGATTGATCTGATTAATGATAGATCGTGATATAAAAGATAGAATTAAGTTGCGAACTGTAAGCAGCGAATCAGGCAAGTATTTTACCTTTGCATTTTCTTTATGCAATGGACATGAGTAAGAATATTTATGAATTATATTATTTCTGTACAGATTATTAACCTTATATTATATACGCTCATTGATTATCAACATGTTAGTATATGGTAACCCAGATATATATTTATATATATATATATATATATATATATATATATATATATATATACACACACACACACAGCGGATCCTGTCCGGGAGTCCGGACAGGACCCAAAATCCGGACCATTTTTTTTTCCTTTTTTTTGAAACAACTAAAAAAAAAATTTATGGAACTGAAATTTTTCCATAATACACTGTTTTGGGTGTGTTTTTAACACCCACACCAACCAATGTATGTACAGTCTGCCCAGACTGTACAGAAATGTTTTGGTATAGGCATCCAAATCACGCCCAAAACACTGTATTATGGAAAAATTTCAGTTCCATAAATTATTTTTTTTAGTTGTTTCAAAAAAAAAAAGCAAAAAAAAAAAAAAAGTCCGGATTTTGTTAAAATCCGGGAGTCCGGACCTGATCCGGACTCTATATATATATATATATATATATATATATATATATATATATATATATATATATTCTGTTCGTTATTTTCTATAAATGGTTATACAAGTGTCCCCACTTGGATAATCATTATATTTAATCACATGTTGATACACCTTTGTCAATTACCCGTATACATATATGTTGAATTATAGATTATTGTTGTACAAGATAAAACATTTGATTTGGAACCCAGACAAGTATGAACATCCCTACACGGGAAAACTTTTATGCGCCCAAGGCGGACAGAGTGAACGATACCCTCGTTCTTGCACGTAGTATTGATCAATGCAGAGCATAACGGGCTGATCACCCCCCGTGCCCGTAAGTTATGACAGTTTACAGATGAATTTATGTTTAACCTATTTGAAAATTAAAAACAATGTTCATAACAGGTCACTTAAACCCTATTTATAGTCAGTACGTAGTTTCAAAGATTTGGTGTAGAATTGATATATTATTATCATTGGTACAGATTACTTCGTAACTGTTGAATCGTTGTAGAAGGGTAGTATAAAGAAAATATTTAAATTCTTTCAGCTTATATATATATATATATATATATATATATATATATATATATATATATATATATATATATATATATATATATATATATATATAATTGTTATTACTTGCTGGGCACTCAAATGCTCATCCTTGCTTAATTTAAATATTTTCAGCTAAGTGTGAACGACCAGAGAGCCCTGCTAAGAACAAGGGAAAAGGAAAAGTTGCTGAATGAATGAATGATTGTTATCTTATGTAATAGTTAACTTTAGTAAGACAATGATATTAAATTATCTATCACGTATTGTAATGAATGTTTAAAGGTCTCATACCTGGGGATTAGACTCTGATGATATGTAAATTAAATTGATCTTTATATTATTGTTATTATTATTAGTATTATTCCGCTCATAGAAATGGTATCATAAAGCACCGAGTTCGGGTTTCAAGTACCCGGATTTGGGGGCTCTACACGTATGACAGTACGCATAACAACAGTACATCGACCCTGGCTAAACACCAATGATCCTCCGGTGCGGTGAAATCCCCTGAATGTCGTGAATAACTATCCTCAAAGCCAAATCTGTCGAACAAAAAATGCTGGGATATGACGTGGCTCGATGTAAGCTCATTCTGCACCACTTTGCGCCACAATCTAGTGAGAGTCATGAACCATTTACTTATGTCTTCCAAATCCATATACATGCCAGGTCTGTCTAATAGCAACATCGTCAATCGTGCATACTCCTTCAGAGTAAGAGTCGACTCATGGGTCCCGAATCGAAAAACATGCCTATCTGATACCCAATGCTCTAGCATCCCATCCACAAACCCTGCGGGAACCTTAAACATCAATAAGGTCATGGTATTCTACAACAAATGATCTACAGTCACCCTGTCTGATGGTGACATGTTATCATACCACGATCGCATACCCGATGCCACCAATGATGGTGGGGTATGATCAATACGGCTAACTGTCGAAGAACACATCTGTACGGGCCGTGTCATAAGACCATCCAAGGGTCAATGCTAAATATCTCTGGACATACATATATATGCATAACATGATACATGCATAGCAGATAATAGATGGTAATATGATATAGGGAATGAAAAAACTGTGCATACATTCCTAAGTGTATTAACATCTAATAAATCATCTCTGTACAGCTACAAATACAGGGAAATGGGTCATATACGCCCTACTACTAACAGAGGCCTATCAAAAGATATAGCGAGAATGGGGTACAGCCACCCAATATCTAACAGAGGCCTATCAAAAGATATAACGAGAATACACATCAGAAGAAGACAATGGTGTCGATGTACACATCATCTATCCTGTTCACCTGATGTAACTCCTCCTGAGTCACCGAATCTCTATTAACAGGGATGTCAAGCCTATATAGAGGAGGATCTACGCCAGCAAAACTTAATGGGTCATCTGAGGGGCCAGCGCCTGAGCTGGAAGGAGCAAATGAAGTTGCCTCTGCCGGATCTCTGCCCAAATGCCGGACAAATATATGTGCATGGTCCAACTGTCGGGTCAAACTATCAATCTGTGTCATTTGAGTCGGATCTCGGACACAAGATATCCAATCTGTCATCATCACGGATCCTGGAACCATATCCCCCATAAAATGTGTGGCGCGGGACTGGGCTCCGATAGTACGAGGGAACCACCAACGTTGGAACGTCTCCTGAGTGCAAGGACCCTCTGATAATGTAAAGTCGTCGAACCCCAACAATGGGATATCAATGGTGGGTGACTGCGATACAGGCCAATGACGCCTGGTAGGAGGCAAGATCGACATACGAATCTCCCCTGCAGTGCTCCTAATAGCATGCTCTCCTAAATAGAGCTCCCACCCTCCATCTGTGAAGAGATGAACTCTCCTGGTGGAAATCACGTACTCGACTCTAGTCGGGTGTCCATCCTCAAAACCGATGGAGTGACTCTAGTCGGCGTCATCATTAACTCGCAATCCAGCAAATGGAGTGACTGAGTCTGATGAAATCATCGCTCAAAAAATGCCCTGAGGTAACCCCAGGGACAACGACGGGGAAGGATGGAGAAGAATGCCCCGAATCCCCAATCATGCACTACAACTCTGTAATCAAGATGAAGAGCCTGGTACATCGAGTGTACACTAAACCAATTCCCTCGAGGCTGTGTGAAGCCGAGAACCTGTATGAAATGCAGATCAACATCAAAACCCTTTAATCCTCATTAATAGGAAAGAAGGAAGATCAAAGTCTAACGCCAAACCTCGTTAGCATGCAAGTAGATCGATGGATGTCTGCTCAAATCACCCAGAAGCTCTGGGTTTGCCACCTGAATATAAGGTAGCTCCCTACGGGGAACATGTGCAGTAGGAGCGGGATCCTCAATGCAAATATCCTCCTCATCATCCTCAACGTTTGGCACGTCTGCCCTTACTGGACGAACCATGGCCTCCACTAATCGACGAGGCTGTCCGATAGAACGGGGTCGAGGCACTTCAGAAGCCCTCCTCCGTATACTAGAAGTGGTACTACGCGAACTACTCGGCTGATCCGGATCCATAATATCTGGACAATAAGTCTCCAAATCACCTCAGAAAGGGTGTGGTATTTCCTTACCTGGAGCTTTCTAGAATGCATTTTATGACTATATGCATGCATGCATTTACTTTAACATATAATAGAGTTAAAATGCATGACTACCCAATGCCTATATTTTGAAATTTTTTTGCCATAGTCCCATTTGAAAATAGGACTATCCACATGCACATAGGCATGTCTAGGTGGCCATTCAGTAGCACACCTGCCCCAAAGTCATATACATAATATATGCATTAAAAATAAAAATCATCCATGCATAAGGTTAACCTCAATATCAGGAGTAATTTACCTTTCTACCTTTTTTCTCATTGGACCTCAAATAGGACAAAAAATAGCAGAAAAAGCTGCCAATTTGACTGTCTCAAAAGTCAAATTTTTTTCACATCATTATGTTCAGCATGGTTTAATACAAACATTTACTATGTTGAATATTTTTTATCAAGTCATTTGTGTATACATATTCACTACTATGTATTCAGATGCATTTCATGCTATAACTCAAAATCCAACGGATAAAAACTGGAAAAAATACATGCATACGTTACCAGGATAGTGCAGAACACTTGTACGGTGATAGAATTTACAGAAAATAGCCCGAACTCAGCAGATCTGAAGGCTCACGGATTTCTCTTAGCTAATCAAGTTGAAAATGACTTGTGAGACCAACCTGATGGATTAAATCATCCACGGTCGACCATAGGCTAATCTACGGCTGCAGCAAGTATACCAACGGCACCCCTATTAGGCCCCATCCCTTGGGCTTGGTCCAGTTCGAGTTGTAAAGGAGTTCTTGCGGACTAGAAAGGTCAAATCAGGAATAAAAATGCCATGCGATTGAGCAAAACAATATGCAATTTTGGTCTTCTCAAATGAAACTTTGAGTCTATACATCGCTCATTGATAGTCACCTGAACACGAGGTATACCCTACCAATGATCTCATTTGTCACAAATCACATTCTACAATACCTTGTAAAGGTCTGATGCCACCATCTCTGGGTCATTACCCTAAAAGATCAACGTGATCCCCGACGGGGGTTACAACGTAGATCCCCGACGGGGGTTACAACGTGAAGCCCCGGCGGGGATTACAATGTGAATTCAAGCTGTTGACACACATATCAACTAAGGTCAAGTAGGCTTGACATTATCTCAGCCGATGGCAATTAAACCTATTGGAGCTCTAGAGCCATTCGAGGATTTCGTGCTCGATTACTCATATTCCCCAGCGGATCCCCGGCGGGGGTCACAATGCAATGTTCCATTGATTCACACGTCAGTGAAGGTCAAACAACCTTGATAATCTACCTACAGAATATCAACCGTTGATTCATACGTCAGCGAAGGTCAAGAAACCTTGACAGTATATCCCACAAGATTTTTCAGCCGTTGATTCAAATGTCGGTGAAGTACACGTCAGCGAAGGTCAGACATCCCTAACAGCATTTGTTGTTAGCAGTAAATCCAATAGAATCTTGACATGTTCTGGCGATACCAACCAAGAAAGGTCAACGTTATCAAGGATGGTCGATGATGGAATATGTTATACACATCCTCAAACAGATCACGCTTTATCCCCACAGATCTCTTACACATAAGAAGTACATCTTCAGGATCAAGCCGTTATCATGGACACAGGAATTTGGTGATAACCCCAACATCAAATTCCTAACAGATTCGGATTACACATCAAATCTGGTCATCATTGCCAATCCTCAGTTGAAGCAACAGGGAGCCAGCAATCATCCCCGCGTGTTGGGCCACAACCCCATACACATGCATCATACATTTGCATCATGTTGCTACATATAGTACCATGTTTGTCTTGTCGCATTTCAAGTGTCTAGGATTCTTTATCCTACCCATGCATCTCCATGCATGAGTATGATAAAGAGGGGCATCTGTAGACACTCAAAATTTTCTGTACACCTGTCACTGACTTTGTAGGAGGACATATTCATCTTTCTAGAAGGAACCCTAAAAGAAAATCCATATCCATTCCGGATACTATCGGAAGTTCAGCATCAACCCCGGAACACACACTGGGAGTAACAAATCCAACCTCGGATATAATCCCGAGGCGTGCAGATCCAATACCGGAACACACACCGGAGAAGATCGATTAATGTCGGAGATAACCCTGAGGTATCCAGTCTCAGTCCCAATCATGGGAATAGCCACCAACCTTGGTGATAACCCCAAGGAATGCAGTTTCGGTGATAACCCTGAAAATATTTGTTTCAAATGCAACCAGTTCAATCTCGGTGCTCACAATGAGATACTCCGTACCAACCTGGAGATAACACCGGGAGGACAGGAACACCTCAAAGATGACATTGAGGACCTTCAACAAATGCAGCAGTCCAATCTCAGTGAATCCCTGAGCAACGTCTGCTTTATCAGCCCAATCCGGTGATAACATTGGTGAGGGGAAACATCGTCATCTCGCCAACATGATTCCACGCCATGTCGTCTCAACATTTCATACACATCTTTACGCAACGATGTCCCAAAAGAATCAAGGATAATCAATCCCGAGTGACTATTTTGCGGGGTAACGGATGGAATTTGAAGCTTGAAGACCGAAGTGCATTGTCCCATCTTCAATGACTTCGTACAAACTCTAACCCTATGCTATTGTATAACTCTCGACAATAGCGGTCCAAAATAGGTATTTTATACCTCAATTGGATGCCCGGATTGCACTTCTAAAAGTTCAACTGGACATTACAGTGCCTGAGTGTACGTACTACGAGATGACCCAACTCGAGAAACTCGGGCCCACCCGGGTTGCCTCTAGTGAGCCGCAGGTACCTGCGGCTCCACCCTCTATAAATAGAGGGCTTGGGGTGGCCATTTTGAAAGAGAAAACGACGAGGAAGCCCTGCCCAATTTGCTCTGTACTCACCCCATACAGTGTACTTTCTCATTTTAAACACATGTGAGCTCATATATAGCTTCTTTAAAGCTAGTGTTTACCCTCTTTAAAGATATAGAAGTCTTCTTTGGCAGCCGAGTGTAAGCCTTCTCACACACTTTAGAGACTTTCTCTTCATCTATGCACACACCCTTCTTCACGTTGAGAGTCGTGTTGCGCGCGTTTGCCCAGAATTGGGTCCGTGATTTTATTTCAGTTTGTATATATATATATATATATATGAACTGTGTGTCAAACTTTGTTCAATGAGCCTAGACTTCGGTCTGGTGCATTTACTGCTTTAATATATATATATATATATATATATATATATATATATATATATATATATATATATATATATTCGTCCCACCTGGAGTTTACTTTGTGGTGATTGATCGCTTTTACAGTTTTCTTTACATTTTGTCCTGCCTAGAGTTTACTTCGTGGCAGTTGATTGCTTTGTACAACTTTATTTATATTTCGTCCCGCCTGGAGTTCCCTTCGTGGCGGTTGACCGTATTTACAGCTTTATTTATGTTTCGTCCCGCTTGGAGTTTCCTCCGTGGCGGTTGATAGTTTTTATAGCTTTATTTATATTTCTGATCCCCCATGGAGGTGCTTCGTGGTTGCTGATCATGTATATATATATATATATATATATATATATATATATATATATATATATATATATATATATATATATATATATACAGCTTTTATATATATACCTGTTTGCTGCTTTCATACAAATTGCGGTATTATGTGCGCCTAGGAATCATGTGATCACATATTCAACCTATTGGATCTAGATTTAGTTCCCGTGATGGACGTTTTTAGCTGTGAGCAGCTTGCAAATTATTTTGCGGTGTCTGAATTTCCTCAGATGGTTCTCATATCCACGAGGAAGTCGACATTATTTTGTACATTATTTTCGTACGAATGCCTCGCTTCTGTAAAATAAAATCAATCAAGCCAAACACTTAATAAAATGGGAGTGTAAAAGGTCTCAATTACTATTGAGCATCAGGGTTTGAAAAACCTTTTTTATAAAACATCACTGCCATATCTTGCTTAAAATTGAATTTTTACATAAATTCAAACCCTGTGTATAGAGGTACGAACGAGGCCTCGCACTACTTCCAAATAACAGCACATTGACCCACACACACACACATTCAGATAATAGTTTCTTGAAAAGAAGCGGTCACCGTGTTAACACGGATGTGGGGGGTGCCTAATACTTTTCCTCCGGATAACCAAGTCCCCGGACCCTAATGAATCTCAGTTTCACCGACCCATTTAGTAGTGTCACATCACTGGGTCAATGTACAAACCTTTTCTCGGTTGTGTTGGTACAACCATTTAAAAAATCAATTGGCGACTCTTAACAGTCCATCGTCGACATTATACATGTCGGACCTTTTTCACTTGTTTTTTCTAACAAATCTCACCTAAAATGAGAACACCAAAAAATAAGTTACGAAAAGGGACAATTAAAAAATCTTGTCGACAATTCTTAAGTAACATAACTATTTAAAAGCCAAAACTCAGCCTTCCTTCTGTGTCTTTTTTCAAAAACCCAAACCGTGAAATCCTTCGCTCTTCTCTCCAAGCCGGAAGCCCTAGCTTCTCTCTTCTCAATTGAAGCTTCTCTAAGATTCGTAATTTAGGCAAATCATTGAGAATCACGACCTATTTTGATGTGACCTAGCTTCTCTAAGAATCTCTCCTCTCAACTGAAGCTTCTCTAATATTCGCGATTTAGGCAAAGCATGTATGTGTATGTAATAGATTCCGATTTCTTTTTCCTTCTAATTTTTTTGTGATGATATGTTTTTGCTTGAAGTTTCGCTGTGGTTGAAGTTTATTCAACCTTGATGTGAACTGTTTTTATGTATTTGGATTATATGGGTATTGATGGGTCATTTCTTGCTTATTGATTTCTATTGATTTTTGATATGGGTCTGTTGATTAGGTGATTTGGTGCTAAATTTTATTGGTTCTGGATCATGTACGCCTATTAAGTGTTTGTGTTATGGTTACTGGCTTTTACATATTAGTGTTTGTGTTATATTGTTCTAGAGGAACTTGTTAGACACATTAGTAATAATCTTTTTGCAGAAGCAGAAATACAATAAAATTCAGAAAAGAATTCTATATTGATATTAAAGTAAAACCCAAAATAAAATAAAACAAATTTAACCTTAATACAATGGACGTTGAGCAGACTAGAAAATTGTAGCTTTGAGGACTGTAAGAACAGTTTCCTTAAGACAATATTTGGCCGTGGCGGGATAAATTGTCTCCCAGGATACAACAAAGCTCTGAAGCAAACTCTGCCGTGTGTAGAAAAATTATCACCGAGTAAGAAGGAAGAACTAAGGAGAAGGCCTAAACTTATTTTTTTTCCCCACTATATTTTCTCCAAAATCCACACTCTCTACATCATGGGAGAATACTCTTATAACAAGAATTGAGATAGTAACTCCCAAATATCCAATTAATCCATCACTGATGCCCACTAAGCCTTAATAAAGTAGGCCATCAATTCTCATTCATTATCATCCCCACTAAGCCTTCATAAAGTAGGCTCAATCAATATCATCCGTTTCTCAACAATCCCCCACATGAATGAAATTGAAAACAAAGGAATTCGATGTGGTGATGACTCTCTATAGTTGATATTAGCATAGGATAGGTAGGCATCAACCCTTGAACCTTCCCTTGTGAAGTATATTTACTTTACTGGCTGACTAGTAAACGTGATGTCCTTGAACTATTCTGTCGTTTGTGTAAACGATGATATACCTAACACAAATACCAACATAACACGGTTTTGGTTCTCATGGTTATGTTCATTATGGTCGTGAACATCTCCTGGTTCTGCAAGAATTGAAGAGAACTAAACTCATTAGTTTTCCTTGAAGTGACCCCACTTCATTCTCACATAGGTGATTTTATCTTTTTATTCATATTACTGACACACAAGATCAATCATTAAAAGCATAGATTAACCTTATCCGATTTTATATCATTGTTTATAGATAAGGTTTAGACCCCTACAATGATAATACATTGTCTATGCAATTAGGTTGTCCCATTGAAACTAGATTCTGGGATCTCCAGTCAACAAGGTTGGGTTTTCCTTCACATAGAACCTTTAAATATTTATGGCCTTCAATCCCATTCTTCTAGATGTCGTTTCAACTTGATCTCGGTTTAAACCTTTGGTTAGCGGATCTGCAATGTTATCCTTTGATTTTACATAATCAATAGAGATAACCCCCGTTCTGATCAGTTGCCTAATGGTATTGTGACGACGACGCATGTGTCTCGACTTACCGTTATACATCACGTTTTGTGCTCTTTTAATCGATGCTTGATTATCACAATATAAACAAATTGTGTGCACAGGCTTAGGCCATTAAGGAATATCCTCCAAGAAATTTCGTAACCATTCGGCTTCTTCTCTGGTTTTATCCAGAGCTACAAACTCAGACTCCATCGTGGATATGGTTATGATCATTTGCCTTGAGGATTTCCAGGACACTGCTCCTTCTCCTAGAGTGAACACGTATCCACTTGTACCTTTGGAATTCTTTATATCAGAAATCCAACTAGCATCAGAGAATCCTTCTAATACTGCAGGTTCTCTCGTATAGTGAAGTCCATAATTACGAGTGTATCATAGTTACTGAAGTACCCTAACGATAGCTTTCCGGTGGTTATCCCCTGGATTACTCGTGTATTTGCTTAAACTGTTTACAGTGAAAGCAATATCAGGTCTTGTACAAGTCATGAGATACATCAGACTGCCTATAATCCTTGCGTATTCTACTTGGTCAACGCTTTCACCTTTGTTTTTACAGAGGTGCTGGCTGATATCTAGAGGAGTTCTAGCTTCACTAGAATCGTCCTTGCTGAACTTCCCAAGTATCTTGTCCACGTAATGTGACTGGGTTAAATGAAACCATTAGGTGAACGCTTGATTTGAATTCCCAAAATCACATCAGCCAGTCCCATATCTTTCATATCAAACTTAGAGTTTGACATGTCCTTAGTATTCTTCACCATATTTTCATTACTACCCACAATCAGTATGTCGTCAACATACAAACACAGAATAACATATCCTTTGTTTGTGATTTTGACATAAATACATTTGTCACATTCGTTTATATTATAGCCATTAGCCATCATGACATCATCAAATTTCTTATGCCATTGTTTTGGTGCTTGCTTTAGTCCATATAAGGACTTCACCAATTTACACATTTTTCTTTCCTAGCCTGGAACTACACAACCTTCAGGTTGTTCCATGTAGATCTCTTCATCAAGATTTCAATTCAAAAAGGCTGTCTTAACGTCCATTTGATGTACTTTGAGATTTCGTAAAGCGGCAATAGCAAGTATCATCCTAATAGAGGTTATTCTCGACACTGGAGAATACTTATCAAAGTAATCAAGGCCTTCCTTTTATCAATATCCTTTTATAACCAATCTGGCCTTGTACTTATCAATTGTTCCATCTGCTTTCATTTTCCTTGTGAAAATCCATTTAGAACTTAGTGGTTTCATTCCCAGATGAAGGTCCACTAATTCCCAGGTATGATTTTTCATAATGGAATCAATTTCACTTCTTATAGCCTCTTTCCATAAAGGACTATCTGTTTAATTTACAGCCAGACTGTAATTCTGAGGTTCAACCTCTAGCATATAGGTTAGAAAGTCTGGTCGAAAAGATTTTCCAACCCTTGCCCTTTTACTTCTTCTAGGCTCTACCTTTTCATTTCCTTCTACTTCAACTTCATGTTGAATGTCTTGACTGCCTTCATTAACAATCTCAAGAGATCGTTTCGAACCTGATTCAATCTCTTCACGTTTGCATGGAAAAATGTGTTCAAAGAATGAAGCATTCTTTGATTCCATGAATGTGTTCTTGTGTATATCAGGATTCTTAGAATCATGAATAAGAAAATGATATGCGTACTGTGAAGCGCATAACCAATGAAAATACAATCCACCGTCTTTGGACTTATTTTCATTTTCTTTGGCAACGGAGCCAAAACCTTTGCAAGGCACCCCCACACTTTTAAGTAGTTATAGGAAGGTTTCCTTCCTTTCCATAACTCATATGGTGTCTTGTCTAATTTCTTACGAGGCACCTTATTTAAAAGGTGATTAGCTGATAAGACAGCTTCCCCCAACATGTTCTGTGGCAACCTAGAACTATTTAGCATCGCATTCATCATCTCTTTTAGAGTACGATTCTTGCGTTCCGCTACCCCATTAGATTGAGGGGAGTAAGGTGGAGTAACCTCATGGATAATACCATGTTGGGAGCAGAACTTACCAAATGGTTCAACGTATTCACCACCATGATCACTCTTTACCACCTTAATTTTCTTATTAAGTTGGTTTTCAACTTCCTGCTTATAAAGAACATATTTCTCTAAAGCTTCATCTTTGCTTTTAAGCAAATATACATAGCAATATTTTGTACTATCATCAATGAAAGTGATAAAAAATTTATTACCACCCTTGTTTGGATAAATTTTAAATCACATACATCATTATATATCAGATCAAGTGGTTCTGTATTTCTTTCAACTGTATGAAATGAAGATCTTGTTAATTTTGATTCAATATAGATTTCACATTTATGTTTATGATCAATTTGGAATGTTGGAATATGTTGTAAATTAATTAACCTACGTAAGGTATTATAATTTACATGTCCAAGTCTACAATGCCATAAATTAAATGACTCAATGATATAAGCAGAAGAAGTATTATTCTTATTATTAATCATTGCATTGGACTTGCTAGAGATGACATTAATTTTCCACATGCCATTACAAACATACCCCTTTCCCACATACATTCCCCCTTTTGACAATATAAACTTGTCCGATTCAAATACCATCCTAAAACCATGAATGCTTAGGAGGCTACCAGATACAAGATTCTTCCTAATTTCAGGAACATACAAAACATTCTTCAAAGTCATTTCTTTTCCCGAAATCATCTTCAGAATTACAGTACCACTTCCCTTGATCTTGGAAGTTGCAGCATTGCCCATGTAGAGCTTCTCCCCATTCTTGCTGGGAACCAATTCAGCAAAGGAATCTTTGTCACAACAGACATGACGTGTGGCACCGGTATCCAGCCACCATTCCTATGGATTTGAGTCAACAAGGTTGACTTCAGAAATCACAGCACATAAGTTGATGTCAGACACTTCTCTAGCAATTTTCTACAACATGTGCTTCATTAGGCTTCAACTTTCTAGACAGCCTACAATCAGAGGACTTGTGCTCAGCCTTGTTGCAATTGTAGCATTTTCCATTAAATTTTGGTTTCTTGGAAATACCACCCTTAGGACCCAATTTGGACACAAATTGAGGCTTTTTGCCTTTCTTGGAGTCTTTATTGACATCCACCACATTCACCCTAGCCTCATATTGGTGGGCAACGTTGGAAAATTTCTTCTCCGAGCCTTTGTTGTCTTCCTCAATTCGAAGTCTAACAATTAGTTCTTCAACTGTCATCTCCTTTCGCTTATGCTTAAGATAATTTTTGAGGTCTTTCCAACCAGGTGGTAACTTTTCATTAATACAAGCCACTTGAAAAGATTCACTAATTACCATACGTTCAACATGAATCCCATGAATAATCAGCTGGAGTTCTTGAACTTGATTCACAACAGTTTTGGAATCAACCATTTGGAAATTCAGGAATTGGCTCACTAAAAATTTCTTAGCGCCATCATCTTCTGATCTGTATTTTCGGTCCAAGGATTCCCAAAGTTCCTTTGTCGTTGTCTTAATACTTTACACACTATAAAGTGCATCAGTTAGACCGTTCAAAATATAATTACGGCAAAGGAAATCAGATTATTTCCATGCCTCAATTGCATTGTAGGCGGTGACATTATCCACCTCATCATCTCTGATAACATGAGGATCACCCTTCAAGCAATTAGCCAAATTCAGCATAGTAAGGTAAAACAACATCTTCTGTTGCCAAGTCTTAAAATTCACACCAGTGAATTTTTCTGGTTTTTCGCTGTGATTGACAGGTATAGTTTGGCGGGGATCCGCAATCTGGAAACTAGACCCGTAAATAGGACCAGAACCAATGTTCTGTGAACCAGATACGTTCTGTCCATCGGTGCCATTCTGTGAATCGGAACCTTGATTGTTCTGTGGACCAGTTGGAACAATTTCATTCTCAGGAATATTCATTCTGAAAATACAAACAGACCAAGTTAGTCTAAAAATAACAAACTGTTTTGAATAGGAACAAATTATTATTTAATTATTCCAGAACGGTCCAAGTGAATATTAACTCAAAACAGTCCAAATAAGAAAACCAAGTCAAGGTATTCCAAAGCAAAGGTATAATCTGCAACTTAATAAAAGATTAACCAAAACAAAAAAAAATTTCTTAAGATTGTTAGCCACGTTAGTAATAATCTTTTTGCAGAAGCAGAAATACAATAAAATTCGGAAAAGAATTCTATATTGATATTAAAGTAAAACCCAAAATAAAATAAAACAAATTTAACCTTAATACAATGGACGTTGAACAGACTAGAAAATTGTAGCTTTGAGGACTGTAAGAACAGTTTTCTTAAGACAATATTTGGCCGTGGAAGGACAAATTGTCTCCCAGGATACAACAAAGCTCTGAAGCAAACTCTACCGTGTGTAGAAAAATTATCACCGATCAAGAAGGAAGAACTAAGGAGAAGGCCTAAAAAAAAATTTTCCCACTATATTTTCTCCAAAATCCACACTCTCTACATCATGGGAGAATACTCTTATAACAAGAATTGAGAGAGTAACTCCCAAATATCCAATTAATCCATCATTGATGCCCACTAAGCCTTCATAAAGTAGGCCATCAATTCTCATTCATTATCATCCCCACTAAGCCTTCATAAAGTAGGCTCAATCAATATCATCCGTTTCTCAACAGAACTTTACAAGGGAACTACAAAAAAGATGAAGATCTCGAGGGAAATAGCTGATGCAAGTGGGTAAGTCTGTCATTCTTGTTCAGTTTTTGTATCGACTCTATTTATTTGATAAAAGTTCTATTTGTATGTTAGTATTTCCATCCTAATTGAAATTGCACAAAAATATTCAATAGTTCAAATAAAAGATTGTCAGATTGTATGGTCATGAAAATTGTTTTATTGAAGGTGGAAGGATTACTTAAAAATAACTAATTAAAGCTTATATGATCATCAAAATTGTTTACAAATTGTCTCTGTTGTCCAAGTGGTATCATATTTTGACACTAAAAGAAAATTAAGCTTTATTGGTGAGAGCAAGTCCGGGATGAAATGCAGGCAAATTGTAGAACTTTGAATTATATGGTTGCTAAGTTAACATGAGAACAAATAAATGTATGGTTGCTATAAGTTTGAGCAACCTGTTGGGAATGAGAATGAACATATCATACTCTAATTGTATCCACTTGTACTCCCTTCTGGGTTCATTCTTTTTTATTACATTCTGCATAACAAAAATCGTGTGAGAACTTTGGTTCACATTCATTTGATTTTCGGAGACTGTAATACATTTGAACCGGTGCATCAAGAATTTTAGGTCTCATGCATACTAGAAAATCAGCCATTTTTTGACTTAACAATCCTTCATGTTGTACAGGATGACCATGCCAGTAGAGGAGATCCTGACAATTTGCATCAAGCCCGGCTGGAAAAAGGGTATAAAAATCACATTCCCGGAGAAAGGCAATGAGCAACCAAAAGTTATTCCAGCGATAAAACAAGAATTTGGAGCAAGTAGAAACAAGAATTATGTTCTTCATTTAGTTATATAAAAAAAATCTAGGTTGATAAAATTGCATCAAAGAACTGAGACAAGTAACAGTTACACAGTTACGCACTTGTTTTGCTAGTTCCCAGATAAGCTGACCATGTATCGAATGAGAAGACGGGAAGTATTTTATTTCACGATCTGTTATTTCCTTTTATCAATTATTTAATCACCTCTTGGCTCAGATTCAAATTCAATTACGGCTCTAGATATCTACGACATTCTCCATCCAAGGAGTGTAACATATATGAATGTGGTTAAATGGTCTGTTAAACACCATGATTGTATGGATACTGTCTTCCAATGCAAAGTGTAACATTAATGACTTCAATTCATGAAATTTAATCCTCAAATATGGTAAACTATTATTATAGGCTAAAGCTTCAGAAAGCTTATATGCTGAGGAATTGAGACTTCGGAAAGGAATAGAGGAAGCTCTAGCTAGTGGGTAAGAAGAAATTGAAAAGCTAAAGCCACAGTTAGACAAAGTAATGGAAGAACTACAACTAGCCCTGCAAATCAGCAACATAATCTAAGCAGCAAGTACTCAGAAGATCATCTAATAACAGTTCTAAAATCTTTTGAAGCAGTAGAAACAAGAATCAGTAGCCTAATTTTATTTATTTTATGCGCAAAAAAAGAAAATTCAGCTCCTGATTATAACATTTGGAATTTCATTAACTAAACAAAAAGAGTTCTTCCAGCAAGTTGCAAGAAATACTGAAAAGCAAAGATAAGTGTTTGATTGATTAGAATCATGGAGTACTTCCATTAAATTTGCATTACTTTAACCCACAATCTCATCTAGGATAAGAATGAACAGAAGCACCGGGGGGTTTTTTAGAAACAAGGCATCTGAAGCAACTTTAGGTGCAGAGTTATTCTCGTCCAACTTCCTTTGACCAAAAAGCCAATTTCGGATTTTGAGCTGAATTTCACTGCAAGTAATATGAACAGTAATCAGTGGTGGGGTTTCAATACATAAGTAATCACAGAAAAATGCTTCACACACAAGACACCTACAAAACCCAACTTGGTACTCAGAAACGAGAACAAACTATAAATATTTCACTCAGCTCCTGAAGGAGAAAATTAATATAGATATTTTTAATTGACTAATATACCAAATAAGTAAGATGTGTACAGAACAGGATTTGCTTCTACCTCATCAAGAACAGGCAACTCCCTCAGGGCCTATAAAACTCTATTACAGTATAGTGACTACAATCTTACGAAGATGCTATTAACATATTTAGTTTTCACATTGACTAACACCTACAGATTATATACAATATATAACATATTAATACTGCTTTTCGGTGTTCCTGCAGTGAAATACTTAAAAGCTTGTTTCTTACAACTAATAAACTCTATAGCTTAATTCAAGACCAGGTTCAGCATCCCTGTTATAGCGTGACAAAAAGTCACAAAACTGAATCATAAGACTGAATACAAAGACATGCTCTAACAGTATTAGAATGACTTGATTGAAATGTTAAAAAAATACTTTAGTACCTCATAATCTCAGTTGCACCTGGGGGTGAATCACTATCATCGTCATCTACACTTGGATCCTGAGTAGCATCATCATTTGATGCTCCAGTTCTACATTTAAATAAATTACAAAGTCAAATTTAAACAAATAGCAAAGTCAAATTTAAACATGCCGACAAAGTAAAAATACGTAAACTTGCTTACTGATTATTAAGCACGGGACAATTTCTTTTATCGTGTGTCACACCATTTCTGCCACATCCATTACAACGTCTAACCTTGGAATTTTTTGCTTTACCCAAAGCCCTTTCTTCGCCACCCTTCAGCCTTTTTCCATACCCTTTTGCGCGCACTTAGTTTGGCTCAATGTGACTATGATCATAAGTACATGTCTTGTTAACCGACTTGGATACAGTCATTCCACCACACTCTACTTCTTTCTTTTGGAACCATTCATTCCACCATACTTGAGGAGGTGCAGAGCAAGTAGAACAAGAAAGTAATAGGGCAATCTTGTAATGTAACTTTTATACCTGATATAAAAAATCATCAAATGTTCAAATAATGTGAATATAGCCCTCTAGTGAATTAGTATCAAGCAGACAATTAAATTATGATATGATTAAAGCAATCGAGCAAGATGACTAAGAAATTAAAACAGTAGTGCATTATGTTGAGTCAAAGGCTTTAAGGCCGAGTCCTTTGGGCAAGCAGGAGGTGGCAAATTACAAGCCAAATATGATACTTGAAGGAGCTTAAAATAAATTCATTTCAATTTCTATCCTCACGCCTCATCCATCCCAAACCTCTTTCTTTTCTCTTTCAATTACCGAACTATTATACTTCCAAACTGATATCAAAATTCTTTTGGGGTCAGCTATAATTATCGAATTCATCAGGAAGATAAGTTGTTAAACTAATATTGAAGAAGTCTGACAATCAAGGGTTGTAACAGGGAGATTTTAGCAAGAATTGAGTGAGAATTAGCAAAAAAAAGGTAAGTCGTATAATCCAAATACATAAAAATTGTTCACATCAAGGTTGAATAAACTTCAACCACAACGAAATTTCAAGCAAAAACATATCATCACAGAAAAATTAGAAGGAAAAAGAAATCAGAATCTATTACATACACATACCTGCTTTGCCTAAATTGCGAATCTTAGAGAAGCTTCAGTTGAGAAGAGAGGTTCTTAGAGAAGTTAGGGCACAGTGAAATAGGTCGCGATTCTCAGTGATTTGCCTAAATCGTGAATCTTAGATAAGCTTCAGTTGAGAAGAGAGAAGCTAGGGCTTCTGGTTTAGAGAGAGGAGAGAGGAGAGAGGAGAGAGGAGAGAAGAGCAAAGGAAGGAGAATAGCGAAGGATTTCAAGGTTTGGGTTTTTTAAAAAAGACGCGGAAGGAAGGCTGAGTTTTGACTTTTAAATTGTTACTCCCTCCGTCCCAGGATAAAAGTCCTTATTACTATTTTGGGTTGTCCTATGTTAAATGTCCTCTTTCTTTTAATAACCAAATTTTTACACATTTTTTCCTATTATGCCCCGTAGCATTAAATATCTCATACTTTTCTTATTCTAATTCTCTCTCCATATTTAATGACATTATTATAGGCAATTTTGTCATTTTATTCCTCTTCTTAATATGCATGAAAAGTCCACCAGGACTTTTATCCTGGGACGGAGGGAGTATGTTACTTAAGGAATTATGTTAATTAAGAATTATGTTTTTGAACTTTTCTCTCTCTCTCTCTATATATATATATATATACGGGAAGCTTCAAGAGCATAATTCTTAAATAGCATAATTTTATCAAAACGACGTAGTTTTGTAAGGACGCGGTGGCATTTTTGTAAATACCATGCCACCGCGTATTTACAAAAATGTCACCGCGTCCTTACAAAACTACGTCGTTTTGATAAAATTATGCTATTTAAGGCATTATGCTATTTAAGAATTATGCTCTTGAAGCTTTCCGATATATATATATATATATATATATATATATATATATATATATATATATATATATATGAAACTGATCCAGTCCGGGAGTCCGGACTGGATCAAAATCCGGTCCAAATTTTTTTTTTTTTTTTTTTGCTTTTTTTTTTTGAAACAACTAAAAAAAAAAAAAAATTTATGGAACTGAAATTTTTCAATAATACAGTGTTTTGGGTGTGTTTTTAACACCCACACCAACCAATGTATGTACAGTCTGCCCAGACTGTACAGACATGTTTTGTTATAGGCATCCAAATCACGCCCAAAACACTGTATAATGTAAAATTTCCAATTCCATAAATTTTATTTTTTTAGTTGTTTCAAAAAAAAAAAGCAAAAAAAAAAAAAAAAAGTTCGGATTTTAACAAAATCCGGGAGTCCGGACCTGATCCGGACTCTATATATATATATATATATATATATATATATATATATATATATATATATATACTAGCTGGGTCCCGTGCCTCCGGCACTATATGAACAATGGGATTTATCTCAAACTTTAAACGGCCCAGATGATTTATTGAGTAAGCGGGAAATTCAAAATCATTATTAGATAGATTAGATAGATTGATAGATGTATTTTATTAGATAGATGTATGGACGGTGGGATTTATCTCAAACTTTGGACGGCTTAGATGATTTATTGAATGAGCGAAAAATTCAAAATCATTTGTATTTTATTAGATATATATATATATATATATATATATATATATATATATATATATACTAGCTGGGTCCCGTGCCTCCGGCACTATATGAACAATGGGATTTATCTCAAACTTTAAACGGCCCAGATGATTTATTGAGTAAGCGGGAAATTCAAAATCATTATTAGATAGATTAGATAAATAGATAGATGTATTTTATTAGATAGATGTATGGACGGTGGGATTTATCTCAAACTTTGGACGGCTTAGATGATTTATTGAATGAGCGAAAAATTCAAAATCATTTGTATTTTATTAGATAGACTAGCTGGGTCCCGTGCCTCCGGCATTGTATGGACAATATGATTTATCTCAAACTTTGAACGACCAAAATAATTTATTGAGTGAGTGGGAAATTTAAAGTCATTTGTATTTTATTAAATTAGATAGATAGATGTATTTTATTAGATAGATGTATGAACGGTGGGATTTATCCCAAATTTTGGACGGCCCAGATGATTTATTGAGTGAGGGAGAAATTCAAAATCATTTGTATTTTATTAGATAGATTAGATAGATATATTAAGAATCTTAAGCTCACCCTCAAAAACTCACCTATAAAAAAGCAATTTTTTTTCTATCTCCTCACCGTTCAGACGCAAACTTCAGACTTCGAACTCTTTTAATCGCTCTCCTCACTCAAGCTCTCCTCTCTTCGCGTCTCAATCTCTCTTTCCCTCACTTCTCACGACCAGTTTGCTCTCAGATTCTCACGCCCCCTGCTCGAATGGTCGATCACTCGCTTCTTCCCTCTGCCTCTCCTGCTCGCTTCCCAAAACTCGCCCTAAATCTCGTCGCGACTGCTAGCCCTAAAACTCGCCCCAAATCCGTCAAAAGGTAACAAAATTAAGGGCGACGATTTTGATTAGGCAGAGTTCAACAGGGTCTAAGCTCGTCCAACTTAATTTATCAAATTACTCCATTTTCTCTTTCACCGTGTTGCTTCTTCTAGGGCTAGCGTTTATTATTGGTACTTTTTCTATTTTTTTTAATCTTGTGTAATTGGTTTACTTTGTATCTGTTTATATTAGGTATTGTTGTTTTGAAGGTAAATTTAATAAATTTTAAAGCTTTTGCCTACAGCCTACCCAATTCAGATTAATTTAGTCTTATACTCATCTACAAGGAGGGAATTTGGAATATTCTAGGTTTCTGATAAATTACTTGATCCATTTGATTAATTAGTATTAATATGATTATGATATTTGAAATATTGGTAGTTTATGGTACTATTTGAGGTTTAGGTCTTATGGACATACTGTTAATCGACATTGCTTATGTTTGGTAATTAACAATAAGCGACTGTTTGGCCTCTTTGAATGAGTGTAGGCCTATAGCACAATGTGTAGGCCTATAGCCTATTTCTGTCTTCAATCTCTGTGTACAATGTGCTATTTTCTGTGATATCTGTACAAGTTATGTCACATGTGCTTTTAGGGCCAAAAATATATAAAAATAAAAATACTTAATGTCCGAATTATGGAAAAATAAGTGTGTTATGGTTCAAATTTAATGTTATGTATGTATATATATATATATATATATATATATATATATATATATATATATATATATATATATATATATATATTCCATTCTATTTAATTGCACATATCTCTGAAATGCAATTTTTTTTATAGATGAATGCTTGTCAATTTTTTGCTTGGTATGATCCTCCAATGCCAGATTACTTCGAAAGATTAACGGAATGGAGCAAGAGAGGGAGATACCTTATCCGTGCTAGTTGTTTAAGCAAGAGATCAAGACAAATGATTAAACTTCTAGTATAGTTTGTTGTAACCTTATCCATGTTAGTTGTTTGTAATCTCCAGAATTTGATTTGTAAAATTCTAGTATAGTTTGTAATCTTCAGAATTTGATTTGTAAACTTCTAGTATAGTTTGTAATCTCCAGTGTCCTTGTTATATACATGTACCCACACTGTTTTGATTATTCAAGTATTCTTTCAACTGAGAAGTTGGTTTTACTAAGAATCATGGGGACGTTTATACATATTTATTCATTGTGATCATGTTGATGAATGCTATTACACTCTTGCCTCACCAGTGTACTGTGTCAAAAGTGCTATTAAGTGTACTAAAGAAACCAATTAGAAGTTCCAAGAGCCATTACTCTAAGCAAATTTGCTCAACCTTTTTCGTTTCTCTACCACAAAATCAACCACCACCTTACTTCTTTTTTGTCACCTGCAGCAAACTAGTTGTCATCCAGCCGAAAAATGTAGACCCTAACTAAGCATGCTAGTTGCAAGAGCACAAGGCTAAACACTGCAACTCATTCTTTAATACAAGGAACACTATAACTCAAATAGTAAGAGAGTATATATTTTTAGCGACGAACAACATATAGCGTCGCTAAAAGTATAGACGTTGGTTGTATGACCGAACCGTTGCTGGGTCCGTGGCTAAAGGGGGGTGAGCTCGGGTGAGTTGGATAAGGGGTGAGCTTAAGATCCAAACTATATATATATATATATATATATATATATATATATATATATATATATATATATATATATATATATATATATATAGCAAGGACCTTAAGCTCACCCTTATTGAGCTCATTCTGCCTTTTAAAAAAAAAAACATAACTAATAAAAAATGTATAATAATTTTTTGAATTGAAAGTTTTTTTTAAAAAAAGTGTTTTGGATGTGATTTGGGTACATATAACAAAACAGTGTTGTACAGACTGTATAACACTGTTTTGTTATATGTACCCAAATCACACTCAAAACACTTTTTTTTTAAAAAACTTTCAATTCCAAAAATTATTATACATTTTTTATTAGTTATGTTTTTTTTTATAAAAAAAAGGCAGGGTGAGCCCAGGGTGAGCTCAATAAGGGTGAGCTTAAGAAATGGACTGTATATATATATATATATATATATATATATATATATATATATATATATATATATATATATATATATACTTAATATTATATATATATTTTATATATTAATATTAACGTAATCAGTTGCATGTTCGCGAAATTAGTTTTTTTTAAAAACGGTTATTATATATATATATATATATATATATATAATATTCTTAATAATTTTATAATTAAAATAAAAAGATAATTAAAATAAAAAGTTTATTTTAATTTTAAAATTGAATTTCATGCTAACTAATTAGAATTGGAATTGGATTACATGATAACTAATTGGAGTTAAAATTGGATTTCATGTTTCCTAAAATAAAAGAGTTTATTTGTGAATAGGAAAGTGAATTCATATTTCCTTAAATAAAGGAGTTTATTTAGATATGGAATAAGATTTCATATTATTCAAAATAAAGGAGTTTATTTGTGAATATGAAAGAAAATTCGCGTTTCCTTAAATAAAGGAGTTTATTTAGATATGGAATAAGATTTCATATTATTCAAAATAAAGGAGTTTATTTGTGAATAGGAAAGAAAATTCGTGTTTCTAAAATAAAAGAGTTTATTTTGACTCGGAATTGGATTCCATAATTAATTAAAATAAATGAGTTTATTTTGATTAAAGAATTTGATTAAAATAAAAGAGTTTATTTTGATTCATAATTAGATTTTATGCTAACTAATTTTGCTCATTAAAAGATATCAATATATATACTGAATGTTTATTATTCATAAGATGAATGTTATTTATTGATGCATATGTAGATGTGTATGATAATAAATGTGATTGATTATGGACTATTGACCGATGTAATTGAATTTTATTTTAGTTAAATGCATAAATGTATGAGTTTTATTAAATGAGGTATGCGTACCTCGTCTTCTCTAATTTTTTTCTTAATATAAATTCTATCTCCCTCCTATGTACTTCCTCTTGACTGCTGATCATGGTGTTTATTTATTTTAAATAGTTTTGTAATAGGAATAGTTAGAATTATTTTGAAGAATTGGAGATCAAGGAGCAGGGAGCGCTTGAATACCCGTTTGTAATGGAGCTTGTGATTTAAATGTAATAGTTATATTTAAATTTAATTCTTGCACTCTAGGTTTGACCTTTTGGTTCACTTGGTGGCTTTAGTGAACCAAACTGGAATAAAAGTTCATAATCAATTCGGGTAAAATATAGTATTCTATATGTGCATTCTTATACTATATATATATATATATATATGGAAATGATCCATGGAAAACCTTAGCTATTAACACTGTTTCAACTAACGCTAATCTAGCCGTCCAATATTAGAGTTAATGACTGAGATGAATGCCCAGCAGCTAGAGGGAGTAGCGGCCAACGTTTTGACTGGCCGCTACTCCCTCTAGCGGCAAACAGAGATGATTTTTTAAATTGGCCCAGGGCCTAGCCGCCAGAGGGAGTAGCGGCCAACAAAAAAAATTGGCCCAATTACTGATTATCCTAATTATCCTCGTACATACTACTTATTAATTAGTAAAATAAAATAATAAAAAATTATAAGGATAATTATAAGGATAATCAGTAATTACCTTTATACTTATCCTTATACTTATTAACAGATTATCCTTATACATATTACTTATTAATCAGTAAAATAAAATAATAATAAATTATATGGATAATCATTAATTATCTTTATACTTATCCTTATACTTATTAACAAAATAAGTATGTATAAGAATAATTACTAATTATCGTCTTCTGATTTTTAATTATAAATAGGAAATAGTGATTGAGTTTATATATTTGAGTAGAAATATAATATAAATTCAATCACTATTTCTTATTTATAATTAAAAATTATAAGACGATAATTATTAATTATCCTTATACATACTTATTTTATTAATAAGTATAAGGATAATTACTGATTATACTTATAATTTTTTATTATTTTATTTACTAATTAATAAGTAGTATGTACGAGGATAATTAGGATAATCAGTAATTGGGCCAATTTTTTTTGTTGGCCGCTACTCCCTCTAGCGACTTGGCCTTGGGCCAAATTAAAAAATCCTCTCTGTTGGCCGCTAAAAGGAGTAGCGGCCAGTCAAAACGACGATGTTTTTACTGGCCGCTACTCCCTCTAGCGGCCAGTAGAGAGGATTTTAATATTTATTGCTGGCCGCTACTCCCTTTAGCGGCTGAGCATTCATCTCAGCAATTAACTATAATATTGGACGGCTAGATTAGCGTTAGTTGAAACAGTGTTAATAGCTAACGTTTTCCACGGATCATTTCCCATATATATATATATATATATATATATATATATATATATATATATATTATGCAAACATGCTTCGCATGTTAATTAATATTACGCGTATTTTATATATATATATATGTGCATGCGCGCTAAACAAGATGAGATAAATTAATAACAAAATCCTCAAATAAATTATATTATGTTGTAACATTCAAAGATATTTGAAAAATCGAACGTCGCCTTCTAGCATGGTAAAACAATAGAGTATTAAATATTTAATATGAGTTTGTTGTGCAAGGGAAGTATTAAATATTTATGATGTTGTTTTATCACATTTAATGCTTATAAATAGACTGAACAATGTTGTTTTGTTGTGCACACACAAGGACAATGTTTTTCTTTTGAATATATGGAGTGCTAGATATGACTTAACTTAGATCATTTTAGTTCGAATGTGCACACACTTGACCATTATGATCTAAGAGGGAAAATAAAAGGAGTTACATAGTTGATGTAATTGACAAGAGTTGTCTACCTATTTATTTATATATAGTTTGTTGTGCACACACAAGGCTATTTACATTTAAAATGAGATCCTTATTCTAACTAACATATCTATAATTAGATATCATCGAACTATATAAATTGAGGGTAATATAGTTTGAAAAAAATAGTGGGAGATACCAATTTAAAACAAGATCTAAATTATTTTGGTAATTAATAAAAGAATGTATACTAAAATGTTGTTAATTACAAATTCATTTACAGAATTTTACAATGTCTAAAATTACTATCACTGCGAAACATATTAGATGTTAATTAACTGGACCGAATTACTCGGATTGGTTAAGGAATTTGAGAATACTTCTCATGGCTGAAAAGCTATCTTATGTCCTTAATACGTCTTCCCTACAATGGTTGCAGACAATGCCTCTGAGGAAGAGATTACTACTTTTAGAAAGTGGCAAGATGATGCACAGTTGGCTCAATGCATCATGCTCGCATCCATGAGTAACGAGCTTCAGCGTCAGCATGAAACTATGGATGCTCCTACAATACTCATGCACGTCAAGAGTTGATGGTGAAGATATTAGGACTGATAGATATTAGATATCTAAGGAACTCTTCTGAACTAGAATGACCGATGACACTATAGTACAGACAAAAGTCCTTAATATGATCAATTTGATTGAACAATTATGACAACAGGTTTTTATCATGGATGAAGAGTTTAGCCAATATTTGATCTTGCAGTTACTCCAGGACTCCTTCTCATAATTGTTGTGAATTTTTTATATGAACAAGCTAGATATCAGCTTCGCTGATTTGCTTAACATGTTGAAAAATATTGAGAGTCACTTTCCAACCAAGAAAGACCAAGTCTTACTAGCAGGGGTCAAAGGATCTTCTAAAAAAAGGACGATTCAAAGAAGGTAAATAAAAAGGCAAAAATAAAGAACAAAACTAATATGGCTAGCAAAGGAGTTTGCTTCCATTGCAATAAGCCTGGACACTGGAAAAGAAACTGCGAGAAGTATCTTGTAGAGGCTAACCAGAAGAAGCTTAGTGAAGCTTCAGTTACAAATATAGTTTCGTGTTCATTATTAAAATAAAATTTTCTTTAAGTCAAGGTTCTACTTGGGTATTGGATACTGACTTTGGTTATCATAAATATAGATTTATGAATGGACCAAGCAGAAGTAGAAAGCTAAACAAAGATAAGCAATCCTATGTGTGGGAAATGAAGCAAAGGTTGCTACATTAGCCATAGGAACTTATTGTTTAGAATTGCCTACGGGAAAGTCTATTAAGTCAATAAGTTGTTATTATATTTGAGTTCTCGTTAGAAACATTATTTCCATTTTATTGTTGGACAATGAAATTTTTGGTATTATATTTAAGAACAATTGTTGTTCTATTTATAATAATAATATTTTTATAGAACTGGAATATTACTTAATGGATTTTGTGTACTTGACTTGCATGAAAAATTATTTTGCAAATTGAACAAACTAGTATTATAAGAAAAGGAGATGATCATTCAAAGAGTTGAATGTGTATATTTGCTGAAATACAAGTGTGAATTATTTGAAAGGTTTAAAGAATTCAGAAGTGAAACAAATCGACAAAGTATTAGGATTCTTTGATCTGATCAAGGAATAAATACTTGTGCAATAAGTTTCTAGATCAACTCAAATGGTTTTCTCATAATGGACGTCTCCTGATACGCAATAATTGATTGATGTATCTGAAAGGAAAAATCGTACCTTATTGGACATGGTACGGTCCATAATGATTTTATCGACATTCCAGTATTCTTCTGGGGTTATGCCCTAGAAATGGCTGCATATCTACGAAAAAGTTAACCTCAAAATTCAACCCCAAGACTCTATAAGAGTTATGGACAGGGAGGATTCATAATCTTAAGCATGTTAAGATAAGGGGTTGTCCAGCTTATGTGAAAAAGGTTTCAAAAGATAAGCTTGGGACAAGATTTGACAAGTAAAGATTTGTGGGGCAACCTAAAGTAAGTTTAGGGTATATGTTCTATAATCCTACTTAGCAAATGTGTTTTTTGCGAAACATGCTACCTTCTAAAATAAAGGTGTTTATCATTAAAGGGGCTAGTGGGAAGATAATAGATCTTGAAGAGTTCAAGAACCACAAAACACTTAAAGTCAAATAAGAGGAACCTGTAGATAGAACTATTGTAACACAACCGAATCGTAAATTTAGAATAGTATCAAAGATATCTAGGAGGTATGGATTCATCATGGATGATGATGATGATGTAAGTATCATAGAAGATGATGATCCAGTTACATACGATGAGGTAAGAGTTGTAGACACGCAGAGAAATGAATTGAACAAGCTTCTCAAATATGGAACATTCATTTTGATGAGACAATCAAAAGATTTTAATTTTTATCAAAAATAAGAATGAACCTATTTTGTACAAAAAGGGTCAGTGGGAGCATTGTGACATTTCTAGTATTAAATGTTGATATATTATGGATAAGGAATGACATACTAATGCTACAATTAGTAAAGATAAAGTTGTCCAAAAATTCCTCCTTGAATGATTTGGGAAGAGTATCGTAATTGGGGATAAAAATCTATACAGATAGATTTAAAAGGATGCTCGAATTAACCCAATGAACGTATATTCATTTGATGCTAAAGTCGTTTAGCATGACAAACTCTAAGAGATGTCTCATGTTGATGAGCCATAGAGTGTATCTCTCTTAATAGTCCATATAGACTCTTTAAAAGAGAGATCACATAAGTGACAATCATGTATACAATGAAATATACGAGACCTGATGTTGATCGATCATATTCTATAGAAGATCACTGTAAGACAGTAAAAAACATCTTAATGTACTTAACTGACACTAAGAATGTTGCCATATTTATAATGGGTCTGAATCAAAACTAGAGTGCTTAACAGACTCAAGTTCTTCATGAGTAGTATTCATTTTTACGGTACTATTCACAAAGTACTATTCACGGGATACTATTCACAAAGTACTATTCATGGGTACTATTCCAAAGTACAATTCACGAGGTACTATTCCTGAAGTACTATTCATGGGATACTATTCACTCGGGTACAATTCACCCGAAAATTTATTCATGACAAAAATTAATTTCTTTACTATCCAAATCATTTTTGATACAATATTATTCTTGAATTTTACTCCACAAAGCAGTATCATATTGACAATTTGGACATTATTGAATTCTAGATAAATTAAACTATAAATCTTTAAAATTTTATCATTTACTTTCTTTTAATTGAATTCTTATATCATTGTCATCATCCTTATGCTTATATTGTGATAAAAGTCATATGTGGCTTACGTGCATAGATGTACTATTGATTGATATGATTATGACCAGGGATTATTCAGTATAATTATGACCCGTAATGTTACAAATGATGTGGTAAAAGTCCTCATTGACATGTAGTGCATTAATGGACAGTTGTTGGTATGATTATAACCGGGGATTATTCGGTATAATCATGACCATTGAATATTACATGAATATCATTGGCCGTGGTGCAGGTATGATTCGATGATATGGTTTATTTATTAAGTTGAGTCTCATCAATAAAGTTGATGAAAAACCTTTTTAAATCATAGAAGATAGTAGATATCATGCTATACTTGACTCTTCTAATGAATTGCTTGTTCCGCTGCAGTTAAATTTGATGTTTATTGTATTTTATTAGTTTAACACAGTTGAAGGCTAATGATAATTTATTCTATATTATCTTAGTCATAATATTTCTTACTGGGATAGTTGAGTTCACCCTTTTTCTTTCATTGTTCTCTTCAGGAAATGAGAACGTAGCTGGGACTAGTCGGGGAACAAAGTGACGGTCCGAGATGGTGGCTATAGTAGTCCTCACCATGTTATGAAATAGTGTGATAATAAATGTAATTAGGACTTCATTTGAGTTTGAATACTGTCTATGAGACAATATTCGTGTAAAAACTCTAAGTTACACTTTTGTCGTATTGTATAAAACAAGTTTGTATTTGATTTATGTGCCATGTATTTGGCGACTAAAAATGGGTGATGTATACCTATTTTGGGGACGCCACAGTTGGTGTCAAAGCTTAGGGATATGATCCCTAGTTGAGATGTGAGACAAGTACTAGGAGGGAAGAGACGTGAAATTCCTTCGCTAGTATGACCTACCTAAGTTTATTTGGTATTTAATTGGTCGGTCAGAGTATAGGGATAATATGTGACATGTCAATTAACCCTTATTTTGTGGCAGTGTTTGAAAATGACATCTGAAAATGTTGAGATCAGCAATAAGCACATGAGACCGTTGAGTCACCAACGATCAATACCCAGGATAATGTGCAATAAGAAGGCAATAACCCTCAGGGAAACAATAACACTGATCAAATGATGAACGATGGGATGTTAAGAGGCTTTATGCAATTCATGAAACATCAGGCGAGAGTGACTCCTGCTCAAAATGTAGGTGGAAACACTGGTAACTCTCGGACGGTCACTGCTAAATAGTTCAAGGAGCTGGGACCACTAGAGTTTATTGGAAAGCCAAAACCACTTAAGGCAGAGACGTGGATAAAGCAGATCACCAAAATATTTGATGTCTTGGGATGCTCCGAGGAGCAAAAGGTTCTCTTTGCCACCTTTATGTTGAGAGGAGAGGCATATTACTGGTGGGAATCTGTAAAGCGTACTCAACCTGTCGCACTGAAGATGTCTTGGGAGAAGTTTCAAGAACTGTTCAACGACAAGTACTTTCCTGAAAGTATTCGTCACATAAAGGAGTTAGAGTTTATCAAGCTGGAGCAAAACAATATGACCGTGTCACAATACGAAGTTAAGTTTGCCGAGTTGTCCCGATTTATGTCCCACTTGGTTGATAATGAGGAAAGAATGACGCGGATGTTTCTAAAAGGTTTGAAACCTGAGATACGTCAATACCTAATTTCTCACAAACTGTGTTTGTATTCAAATGTGTAAATAGGGCTCAGTTATTGGAGTGCGATAATGATTCAACCCAACTAAGAGAGCGCAACCGAAAAATCGATAATACCAATGGTAGCATTCATTGAAGCGGTGACAACAAACGTGGAGAAAATCAACATGCCAGAAATGGTAACCACTTCGATGGTAATCATGGCCAAGATAATATAAGTGAAAATTTTAAGAAGAGGAAATTCAATAATGATGGAAAGACGTCAGCAACAGCACCTGTTGTTAAGGAAGGAGAACGACTGTCGGTCGTATGTTACAAATGCGGAGGGGAGGGACACACAGTCCAAACTATACGCAACAGTCCAAGGCATGTTACAATTATGGAAGAGAAGGTCACTTAGCCCGATTTTTTCGTGCACCGAAGTCAAGTCCAGCTGGGATGGAGGTATCAAAGGCCGTCCGGACAAGACAAAACTGATAGTTCAAGGGAGAGAGTTTTGTCGTAACCTCCCAAAAAGCGAGGAATCCAAACGAGGTGATCACAGGTATGCTAATCATAAACTCTAGCGAAGTATATACCTTATTTGATACCAGTTCTACCCATTTTTTTATTTCTCCTACTTGTGCTCAACGTTTAAATTTGACTCCGGAGAAATTAGACTTTGACTTATCTATTGAAACTCCGTTAGGAGAAACCTTCATTACATCCACTATTTATAAGTCTTGTTTGGTTCAACTCGGTACCCTCACATTACCTGTCAATCTTATTTCCTTAAAAATACTTGCATTTGATGTGATTTTAGGGATTGATTGGTTAACTACTCATCACGCAAAAATTGATTATTTTCGTAAGGTTGTTAGCTTTCGTATTCCTAACCAACCTATAATGAGAATTTATGCAACCAAACCACTAAAGTCAATTAATGTCATATCAAGCCATTAAGCTATTCGTTTATTGAAAAACAAATGTCAAGCTTTCTTAACCCATGTCATATATTTAAATAAAAATACGTCAGATTTGAATGATATTTCTATTGTTAATAATTTTTCTGACGTATTCCCTGAAGAACTTCCTGGCCTACCCCCAGAGCATGAAATTAAATTTTGTATCGACTTTGAATCCGGTACAAAACCAATTTCCAAAGCCCCATATCGAATGGCTCCTATTAAAATTCAGGAGTTAAAAACCCAACTGCAGGAATTATTAGACATCGGTTTCATTTGACCTAGTATGTCTCCTTGGGGTGCTCATGTTCTATTCGTGAAGAAGAAAGATGGAAGTATGCGACTTTGTATTGATTATCGGGAGTTGAATCATGTCACCATAAAAAATAGGTACCCGTTGCCTCGCATTGATGACCTATTTGATCAGTTGCAAAGCGCAAAATTCTTTTCAAAGATCGATCTTCATTCTGGATATCATCAGTTGAAGATTAAAACTGATGACATTCCAAAGATTGCTTTCAGAACTCGGTACGGGCATTACGAATTCCTAGTCATGTCTTTTGGATTGACTAATGCTCATAATACCTTCATGGATATGATGAACCGAGTATTCAAGAAATATTTGGATCACTTTGTGGTCGTCTTTATTGATGACATCCTCATTTACTCCAAAAGCCATGAAAATCATAAGTAACACTTGAGGCTGATACTCCAAAAGCTTCGTGAAAATAAGTTATATGTAAAGTTAAAGAACTACGAGTTCTGGCTTGAGGAAGTAGCATTCCTTGGGCACGTTATATCAAATCACGAAATATCTATTGACCCGACAAAGATTGAAGCAATTCAAAGCTGGGAGCAACCTAAGTCAATGACCGAAGTACGTAGCTTTCTCGGCTTAGCTGGTTATTATCGGAGATTCATAGAAGGGTTTTCTCAAATCACTACTTCATTAACTCAATTGACTAAGAAAGATACAGAATTCGGTTGGAGTGAAGAATGTGATAAGAGTTTTCAAGAACTCAAGAGGATACTCATTTCAGCACCTATTCTGAAAATACCATCTGGCTCGGAAGGATTTGTCATCTACAGTGATTCATCAGGCAAAGGGTTAGGATGTATTCTGATGCAACATGGGAAAGTCATAGCATATGCCTCACGACAACTCAAAGAATATG
The DNA here is from genome assembly GCA_020205505.1 of Panax japonicus. Taxonomy (NCBI): domain Eukaryota; kingdom Viridiplantae; phylum Streptophyta; class Magnoliopsida; order Apiales; family Araliaceae; genus Panax; species Panax japonicus. The sequence goes on from CM035091.1 coordinate 68,553,897, forward strand.
AGAGGAATTATCCTACTCATGATCTTGAGTTGACAGCTGTCGTTTTAGCGCTTAAGATTTGGAGACATAACCTGTATGGAGAGAAAGTCGAGATCTATACGGATCATAAAAGCCTTAAATATTTCTTCACTCAAAAGGAACTCAACATGCGACAACGAAGATGGCTTGATCTATTGAAAGATTACGATCACCATTCAATACCATCTTGGAAAAGCGAACGTAGTAGCTGACGTATTGAGTAGAAGATCATATGCGGGTACGAGTGCTATATTGTCAATACAAAGGCCCATTTTGTAAGACTTACAAAGGATGTAGATAGAGTTAAAGACTCTAGGGACCCATGTGATGATGGCAAATATACGAGTAGAACCGACTTTAATTGATAAAGTTAAAGCTGCTCAAGCTACAAACCTGGAGCTGATGCGTATGAGGAAGAAAGTGCAAGAATCTACTATTCCGAAAGCAAGAATCGATGAAGAAGGAATACTTTGAGTCAACTCCAGACTTTGTGTTCCTAAGGATTCTGACTTGAAGTATAAAATCATGATGGAGGCACACAACACACAGTTTGTAATCCATTATGGGAGTACCAAAATGTATCGTGATCTTTGACATATATTTTGGTGGAGTAATATGAAGAGAGAGATAACGAGATTTATCTCAAGGTGTCTAACTTGTCAACGAGTCAAGGAAGAGCATCAAGTGCCAAAAGGTCCATTGCAACCACTTAAAATTCCAGAATGGAAGTGGGAGCACATTACTATGGATTTCGTTACTGGTCTTCCTAAGGTTTCTCAAGGCATAGATGCGATTTGGGTCATTATTGATAGATTGACCAAGTCTGCTCATTTCTTTCTGATGTGAGAAAATTATACACTTGAACGTCTTGCTCATATGTACATAAACGAGATTGTAATATTTCATGGTATGCCAGTATTCATAGTTTATGATTGAGACCCAAGATTCACTTCACGATTTTGAGTTAGTTTGCAAAAAGCTATGGGCACAGATTTACAATTTAGTTCCGCATATCATCCTCAAACGGATAGGTAGTCGGAGAGGACTATTCAAACTCTTGAAGATTTATTAAGACTCTGTGTCCTTGACTTCAAAGGAAGTTGGGACAAGAGTTTACCATTGGTGGAGTTTTTCTACAATAACAATTATCAAGCAAGTATTGACATTACTCCATTTGAGGCGTTGTATGGAATAAAGTGTCATTCTCCAGTATGCTGGGATGAGGTGGGTGAAGCAATGTTTTTGGGACCAGAGTTAGTACGTATGACTATGAAAAAGATTCAAACTATTCGAAAACATATAACAATCTCACAAGATCGATAAAAGAGTTATGATGATCTTCATCGAAAGGACAGGGAATTCAATATTGGACATCATGTGTTGTTATGTGTTGCTCCATAGAAATGAGTTCTGAGATTTGGAAAGAGGAAAAAGATCAATCCTCGATTCATTGGCCCATTTATAATCCTCGATCGAGTAGGAACTGTGGCCTATAGACTCGCCTTACCGCCAAGTATGTCTCGTGTTCATAACATTTTTCACATATCTATGTTACTTAAATATGTGAAAGACCCGAACCACATTATTGAATTAGAACTGGACGAGATAGCGAAGATATAACATATGAAGAGGTACCTGTTAAAATCTTGGATAAGAAGGATCATATTCTACGCTCCAAGGTTATAACTCAAGTCAAAGTTTTGTGGAGAAATCATGATATTGAGGAAATAACCTGGGAGTTAGAATCTGAAATGAAGTCAAGGTATCCTCACCTCTTCGACATACCAGGTACGCAACCTAATTTCGAGGACGAAATTTCATAAGGGGCTGTTGTAAGACCCCAACTTTTATGAATAAAGATTAATTTTTCTCGAAATATATTTTTGAATATTATGGTATGGATTTGATATAATGTTATAGTTGTGGGTATTATTTACAAGTTTTGCAAAGTAAGTAAGTGATTATATAATATTCGATTGGTCGGGGAATATTCATTTTAACAGAGAATATTCGTACGACGGCACAATAATTGGTGGACCTCACAATAGAAGTATTGTCGTAGTTAGAAAATGACAGAATTATCTTTTTATAAAGATAACGGCGAAAGTTTTACCGTTAAACTGTTGAACTACCCGGTGGTAAAATTACAGTAATACGCGTGGTTGCATAGTAGCACACGGTATTGATTATTGATGCTTACGTGAGAAGTCACTCAGTTATACTCAATTATTGATATGGTAATTGATGCATAATATCTCTCATATTATTGATTCAATTATTGTCACAGTATCATCTGCATAATATTTATTATTATTAAATCAAAAATTGAGACGACAAAATTATTCATATTATTATTTGCAATATTGGCAATGTCTAGAAATTTCTGTTGAGGAGAGGTTTGGTCACCTAATTGCGCGCAAATAGGGAGAAATCTTTATCGGAAAGTCCCCTCTTTCCTAGGAATGATCTGGTTGTTAAATATTGCGAGTTATAATATTAATGATGAATAAGTTCGTATTGATTAAAGAAGAAATTGATATTTTAATTGTGTTGGGATTATTAGTGTTAATGGAAGTCGACATCTATTCTGATAATAATTGATGTCTGGAGGTTATATTGACCAATCGGGTAATTAATCTGATAAATGAGCAATTAATTGCTATTAATTCACATGCTTATAACTATTTGTTCACATGTGTGTACATATGATTCATATGCATGTACTATTAGAGGAGGTATAGATGAATGTACTATACTATAATTATTATTTTCACATGATTGTACTATTGATTCACATGATTGTACTATTGATTCACATGATGTACTATTAGGGGAGGTGGTGCAAGTTTGATAATACTTGCAGGACTAAATTAAAAATGAAAAAAAAGATGAAGGTATTATATTGTAATATTTCGAGCCCCAAAACGTGCAATTATCGAAACTATATTTTCCTATAAATAAAAGCTCATTCTTCTTTCATTCTCACCAATTCACTAAAACTCATAAGTGCAATTATAGAGAGAAAAGCTATAGAGAGAAAGAAGAAGAGAAGTCTGCTACTTCACTATTCTAGTATCCAGTCTTCTTTTGAGGTAAGGGATATTATTTTTGTTCAGTATTCATAAGAAATAATATTTTCTTCAATACTCTGTAGTATGTGAGTAATATTATTTCGTCTCGTATTCTTGATTATACCATCATTCTGTTAAATTATTGCTTCTATACTCCGTGAAATTAGTAAAATATCCTTGAAATTTGTGCTTCATCTAGTATCGCTTCACAAGGATATTTTCTACACATTCTTGTTAAATTTTAAGCTTTTCATGCGGGAGTATTGTCCATGAGTAGTATTCATTTTTACGATACTATTCACAAAGTACTATTCACAAGGTACTATTCACAAAATACTATTCACGAGTACTATTCACAAAGTATTATTCACGGGTACTATTCACAAAGTAATATTCACAAAATACTATTCACAGGGTACTATTCCCTAAGTACTATTCACAGGGTACTATTCACTCGGGTACTACTCACCCAGGGAATTATTCATGATAAAAATTGATTTCTTTGTTGTCCAAATCATTTTTGATACAATATTATTCTTGAATTTTACTCCACAAAGCAATATCATGTTGACAATTTGGACATTATTGAATTCTAGATAAATTAAGTTATAAATCTTTAAAAATTTATCCTTTGCTTTCTTTTAATTGAATTCTTATATCATTGTCATCATCCTCATGCTTATATTGTGATAAAAGTCAAATGTGGCTTATTTGCATAGATGTACTGTTGATTGGTATGATTATGACTAGGGATCATTCGGTATAATCATGACCGTAATGTTACAAATGATGTGGTAAAAATCCTCATCGGCCTGTACTGCATTGATGGATAGTTGTTGGTATGATTATGACCAGGGATTATTCGGTATATTCATGACCATTTATGATTACATGAATATCCTTGGCCCGTAGTGCAGGGATGATTCGATGATGTGGTTTATTTATTAAGCTGAGTCTCAGCGATAGATTGATGATGAACTTTTTAAATAATTGAAGATAGTAGATATCATGCTCTACTTGACTCTTCTAATGGATTTCTTGTTTCGCTGCAGTAAAACTTGATGTTTATTATGTTTTATCAATTTAACACTATTGGAGGCTAACGATAATTTATTCTGTATTATCTTAGTCATAATATTTTTTATTGGGCTAGTTGGGCTCACCTTTTGTTTTCATTGTTATCTTCAGGAAATGAGAATATAGCTGGGACTAGTCGGAGAACGGAATGACGGTCCAGATGATATCATTAGTAGTCCTCACTATTCTGTTAAATAGTGTGATAATAAAATGTAATGAGAACTCCATTGAGTGTGGATATTGTCTAGATGACAATATTCATTTTAAAACTCGTAGTTTATGTTTTGTCATATTTTACACGACAATTGTATTATTAATTTGTATTTGAATTTTGTACCGTGTATTTGGCGACTCAAGATGGGTGATGTGTACCTATTTTGGGGGCATCACAGTTGGTATCAAAGCTTAGGGATATGATACCTGGATGAGATGTGAGACAAGAACTAGGAGAGGAGAGAAGAGGAATTCCTTCACTAGTATGACTTACCTAAGTTTATTTGGTATTTAATTACTCGGTCAGAGTACAAGGATAATATGTGACATGTCAATTAACCCTTATTTTATGGCAGTATTTGAAAATGGCATCCGAAAATGTTGAGATAAGAAATGAAGTACATGAGACCGTTAAGTCACCAACGATTAATACCCAGGATAATGTGCATCAAGGTGACAATAATCCTTAGGAAAACAACAACGGTGACCAAATGATGAACGATGGGATGTTCAGAGGCTTTATGCAATTCATGCAACATCAGGTGAGAACGACTCCTGTTAGAAATGCATGTGGAAACACTAGTAACTCTCGGACGGTCAACGCTAAACAGTTCAAGGAGCTGGGACCACCAGAGTTTATTGGAGAGCCAAAACCACTTAAGGTAGAGACGTGGATAAAGCAGATCACCAAGATATTTGATATTTTGGGATGCTCCGAGGAGCAAAAGGTTCCCTTTGCCACCTTTATGTTGCGAGCAGAGGCAAATTACTGATGGGAATCGGTGAAGCGTACTCAACCTGCCGCACCGAAGATGTCTTAGGAGAAATTCCAAGAAATGTTCTATTAGTTCCTAGAGGGCACAATAGACTAGAAAGATGGGGGGGGGGGTTGAATAGATGCTTTTTTTAAATACTTTTTTGTTTATGAGTATTGTTCATATTAGAGTATATTACAAACATAAGAATCTTTTCAAGCACAACGGAATAAGTAAAAGATTCCCCTTCATTGATATATTCATAATCATACATACATTGTTCGTAGGGTTAGTTTAGTTGTAAGAAGTTAGAACATACATAACAGTTATAGCAATTATAGCATAATGTAAATGACATAATGTAAAAGACACAAGGGGTTTTAAGTGGTTCAAAGACTCAAGCTCCTAATCCACTCTTCTGCTTTCAACTAGCAGGATTTCAACAAAGGAAGGGCAGCACCCTGAATCTCTATGATTCCTTCAAGGCCAGCGGCCTTGGGACTTCAGTTCACTAAGAACTCTTCAAGGCCAGTAGCCTTGGGACTCCTCTAGTTCCCTAGGAACTCTTCAAGCCCAGCAGGCTTGGAACTTCGTTTAGTCCCTCTGGACAAGGACCCTTTGGCCCTGCTTTATTTAGTCCCTCCGGACAAGGACCCTCTTGGCCCTACTTTATTTAGTCTTTCTGGATAAGGACCCCTTAGGCCCTGGCTTCGTTGAGTTGTTTGTTTGTTGTTGTTGGAGTTGGTGCTGAGCTTCTAAGATGTCTTCATGCTCTGAACATCTTCTATCCTTAGTAGCTTAGCTAGATCATCCTTGAAGAGCAATTGAGTATTCATGATGCTCAGCTTCTTAGGTTGCTCAACTACTCCGGATGACCCCTTGATGAACTGCCTCGAAGATCATTCTTCTTGGTACTTGATGGCTGCACATGAGAGGGTTTTAAGATGACTGTAAGCTCTTTTGTTAGGTACTTAGAAACTTTCTCATGCTTGTCACGAAGATGGCTTTTGTGATCTCCCTTCTTGCTCCTCGATGCCTTCCCATGATGGACTTGCTAAGCTGATTGTAGGCTCTTCTCTATTGTACATAGAGTCTTCCCATGATGGACATCCAGATGGCATGATGCTTTTCTTTCTCTCGGCAGTTCAAAATATTCTTCATGTAGTAGAACTCTCACTTCTACATAGTAGAACTCACACTTCTACTTCTTGCTTAATCTGACTTCTAAGTGTTCTTGGTGGATCGTAGAATGAGCCTTTGGACTCACTATCACTTGATTAGATCAGTCCACCTTCTCTCCAAAACTAACAACTCCAGCAACCTTTGATCTTTGAAGCTCTTCTACATTTATACATCTTCCCAATCCTTCTGTTGGAAAGTAGCCGTTGGAAAATAGCCGTTGGAAGCTATTCAAATGTCTTCACAAATCTCGAGTTACTTGAGGTAGACTGCTTGATGTGACATGACATACTTTTTCTAACGCTGAAGTCTACTTTTTCACGTACCCTGTTAGATGTATCACTTTAATGTCTTGGGCAGGTCGAAGACTTTATTACCACTTTCTGATTTCTCGATCAGAGGTTGTCCTATTGCATCGATGCTCTCAATAAGCACTAGTTCGAATGTTACCCTTCAGAATGAACCATTGCCAATGCTTCAGTCTTCAGGTATTTGAACTCTACCATTCTAATGCATGTCTTCAAGGACCTAATCGTAGTGTCTTGTTGATTGTTGCTCGTTGACTAGGAGAGTTAAAACTACGATCCTGAAGAGTGTTGCTTGGATCTTCACTGAAGAACACCTCTTCACTGTATTTTGCAGTGCTTCAATACTTTTATTTGCTTCGACTGTTCTCAGATACTGATGGCCTAATTCCTTGCTCTGGTCCCCTTCTGAATATTAAGACACTTCAGATTTGTGGCGCGTCCAGCTTGCTTTCTCCTGGTGATCTTCCGCTCACTTATCATCAATGAACTGACCCTGCACTTAATCACTTTAGCCTTGCTCTTCAGAAGCTGACAAGTATCTCGATTCACCTTCCATCAGTTCTTTCTTTATCTGACAAACACTACAATCCTAGTTGCTTCCAAGATCGTTGTCTTCTGTTCTCTTGACAGGAACTCCATTAGCTGACTTTTCCTTAGTCAGCTGCAGAAGTCTTCTTTGAATCATCTTGTGGAAGACTTCATCACGAATGGCCTTTCAACTCAATCTTGATGCTGATTGGATTGGTGCTTACTTCTTTTGCTAGCCTGCATGCCATTCGTTGAGTGCTCTCTAGTTCCCTTACTGTGGATTGCATCTTTGCAGTGCCAACTAGAGGTTTCGTACCTTTGGATATTTTGGGAGTGCTAATTCTTTGAGAACCGTATCTGCTCTACGATTCTGACTTGGCATTGTGAACACTTCTATTGGAGTCGTAGTTCTGCACTCTACGATTCAGCTTTGGCTGTGCCGACACTACGATCCTGAGATCAGATCTTGACACTCTATGATTTTTGTCTTGTGTTTGTTGTCTCCATCTGATCTTGCCCGACTACGATCTCTGCCTTCACTTAATGAACTCTACGAACTCAGAGTATAGTCTACGATCATTGACTTGGCTTTGGCATCACTAGACTCTACGATTCCGAGCGTAGTCTACATTTCAGACTTGGCTTCGGCAGATGATCGTTCGGCTCATAGGTAGGCTGTCTCTACGATTCTGAACATGACTTCCTCAGCACACTACGATCCCAAGGAAGCTCTTCTCTATACACTACGATCCTTCTTCGTTTCCTCTGGCAGTCTACAAAATCCGAGATCTACTATCTTGCACACTCCTATTCTGCCTCGATTGTTCCCGGGTTAACCTTGACTCACCTGGCAGACTACGACTTCTGGTGCAGTGCTCGACGATTTGACTTGCCTATCTATTACATCATAAGATCAACCTAACAAGCTTGATCTTTCTATATTTATAGTCCTTGTACATCATTTCTTTTTGAGGATTTTACAAAGCTATTTTGCTCATGTAGGATCAACCTAACATATTTGATCAATTCATTCTAAGTCCTTGTACATATATTTTTATTATCTATCAAAGGACTTTATAGCTTTTCTTAATGCAAGTATACTTGCATATTATTCATTCATATACATATATATATATATATATATATATATATATATATCATAATCAAAGCATATATAAATAGGAATAGCATTCACATGCATATTCCTAATAATCTCCCCCTTTTTGATTATGACAAAAATAATAAGTGCATATGCATGTTATGAATGAATCTTAGATATAGTGAAAAGCTGTATTTCTAAACAGTTAATCATGAATGTCATTTATATTAATATGGCAATTATATATTCAAACATTCTACATCCTGGATCCAGAATATACCTAACAGGTTAGAGTTGTACCTCCTTGGCTCCTTGTATGTTTCCAGGATTCTTGTTGATCAGTTACTTATCTGATTTGTCTTCTTGCTCTTGCTCCCACTCAGATGATGACCTTCTATCTTTGCTTGGCTCACCTTCATCACCTTTCTGATCTGGCTCCCCTTCAGCTTCTGCGATTTTGGTATCATCATCTTCAGGTTCCCCCTCAGATGATGATTCTTTGCTGTTACTCCCTTCTTCTTTGACTTCTTCTCCCTTAACCCTCTGTTCTTCTTCGAGTGCCTTTTGCTCCTCTTCTTTCTTTGCCTCTTTTTCTCCCCCTTTTTGTCATTAATCATTTGAGAGAGCTGCTCCATGTTGAACATAAGCTTCTCCATCAGGTAGGAGGAGTTTGCAATTTTAAACTTTAGTTCTTACTGGCCGAGCTCAAGTTGCACAGAGAATGACTGTTTCAGATCGTCAATCTTGTCAGAGAGGGCTTCGATCTGCTTTATATTGGACTCCTAAACTTGTAGAGCTACTGCCTTCTGATCTTGGATGGCCTTCTGCTAGATGCTATCTCTCTCTTGGAGTTTGAGAGATACATCAGCCAAGATAGCTTGAAGCTTATGCTGGAAAGAATCATCTCCTGTTGCTGTCTGCTTCTATGATTCTTCAGTAAGTATAGATATCTTCTTGCTTAGATCATCGGAGCTCTTCAGTAGTTCCTACTCCAAAGTAGTTTGATCCTCTTGATTGGTAGCTTCAGGTTGAGCAATGGATTGGACTCTACGATTTTCATCTTTGGATATATTTTCAAATATTTGGATAATCTGAACAATCGTGGAGTACCAATTGCTTGTGGAGGATAATGGAGTGTCTGATAGCAGTGCTTGATCATAAGAAGGCTTCTTGGATTGGGCTTGGACATCATCAGCCGTAGAGTTAACAGACTCTACGATCATCTCCTTGGTTATGTCCCTTCTTCCTTCAGAATCTACTCTACGATCGTAGGGGATGTAGAGATTTTCAGCTTGTCGATAGACCTTGAAGAGAGGCTGGTCTTTGATCAGTTTGGTAGCAAACTTCTTTACTTTTGGAAAGCTCTGAGCCACCAGTTCTATGCTTGGAAACTGTTTGTAACACCAATTGAAGGAGCTTCCATCTTTTTCAGTGTGTGCCTTGAGCCATGGCATCCACTGAAAGAACCATCTTTCTGGTGGAGCATCTGTCAGATCATTTGATACTTCCTCTACTATACTTCTATTAAATCTTTCAGGAGAGGGAACTGGATAATCTTCTTGTTTGTCTGCTTCTTGAGGTGCAGAACCAGAATCTCTTTTAATCTCTTCTCTCTTGGAGCCTGAACTTTCTTGATTATTTTCAGCAGGGAATTCCTCTAACTGCATTTCATTATCAGATCCTTCTTGCTCATCTTCAACAGAGAAACCTTCTTGCTGAGTTTCATTATCAGAACTTTCTTCAGCAAGTCTTTCCTTAGATTCTTCTTCTTCACTGCTGGCTTCTTCTTTAGCATCTTCTCCTGAGGATACAGATTCATCATCACTCAATTCAATGATGGCATTTAATTGGCTGCTGTTCCTTTTGGAGGCAAACTAGGCTTGTAGCCTGTAGCTTTTTTTTCTTCGAGGAGGTTCAGCTATTAGAGAGACAGACTCTTCTTCTTCTTCAGTCTCTGACTCCTCCTGCTCATCAGATAAACTTCTTTGGAGATCAGCACTGGCAGGATCAGATTCTTCTTTCTTGGACTCATTACTTCCTAAGTTATCATGAGGGTTTTCTGGATTGGAGGGGACATTTTAATCTTCTTCTTGAGCAGTATTTTCTGACCCATTCTCTGGGCTCGTTGGGGTAGTGGCATTTGGGGATATGCTTTGATCACTTTGAATTTCTTTTTCATCATCAGAGTGGCTTCTCTGAGAATTGGCCATGGGGCTTGAACACTTTTCTTCATCAACAGATTTTGTACTTTCTTTCATCACATCAGCTTCATTCTCATTGCTGAATGCTGACTGTGGGGACTGGATCACATTTTTAGTTTCTTTCTTTTCTGCTGACACTCCTTCCCTTTCTTCAGCAGATGTATTAATTTGAGAAGCTAAGGCTGGTTTGTCATTCACCTTAGCTTTCTTGCTGACTGGCCCTTGAAGCAACCTACTACTTCTTCTTTTTGTGGTCTCAGCAGTTTGGGCCTTTTCTTCCTTATCTTTGTTCAAGGAGGAGACTCTCCTAGGTGGGGCCTGGGATTTCTTCACATCACAAGCTCTTTTCACCACTTTTGATTTCATCCTGGCTAGTGTGATTTCAGCCGCTGCAGAGTCACTGGACTCAGAGCTCCCTGTCTTTACTATCTTTCTCTTCTTTGCAGAGGCTCTACTACTGTTCCCAGCTATAAGCCTTTTATTCTCCTTGGAATTCTTCTTCCAGTTCTCAAATAATTGCACTGACATCACCTTGTGCGAATTCATGGCTTCTCCCACATCTTCCTTGATTTTTCTTCCTAATTTCTTCTTCAGAATGATACTCAGCAACCTTCCATGAAATACTTTGGTCAGTGGTTTCTTCTCAGCCTTCTCTACCGACTTAGAGATATGATCAAACAAAATAGCTCCAAAGTCAATTTGTTTCTTCAGAACTATAGCTGACATTATCTTCAGTTGTTGATCAATCACCGTATCATGTGCAGTGTTTTTGCACAGTATGCACTTTCGTACAATTTCATTTAGGAACTCATACTCTTCAGGGAACTCCTTCTTCTTCATGTCTTTGAAGCTAGGGTTTCTTTGGTATCCCATCAACTCCTTCGCTTACTCAATGTTGACATCTTCAAGGTTCTTTAGCCCTTGGCTAGGGAAACCTAGGCATTGATTAAGATCAGAAGATTTCAGCTTCAGAATCTGACCTTTAACCTTGGTAGAGAGAGTTCTAAAGTTTATGGAGACGTTTGAGTAGAACTCCTTAACCAGGTTAATGTATACACGAGTACTCGCCTCGAGACATTCTGAAAACCCAGCTTCCTTTATGAGTCTAAGTATGTCCCTGAACTTCTTCTCAGATTTCTCAAACGATTTGGTTCCAAGCTGAATGCCGGTGATAATTTGCCAGTTCTCCATTTGAATTGTTCGAAGACTATGGGTGTTTGATTTAGAGAGATTATGCGAGATGGCTGACTGAGATTTGGTAAGGCTCTAGAGGGTTAACTGATTTTGCTCTTGAAAATCTTTCTAGGGTTTTAAAAATGGGAGGGAGAAACGTTCGATATCTTTTGGTAACTGTCTGCAGATTTGAACTTGTCTTTATGGCAGTTCCTTCTAACTCTGCATACTCAGTGATGTGTCAATTGTCCATTGGTTGCACATTGCCCAGTAATGAGCTGTAACTCCCCACAACTTTTTAGTTTTTGGAGGAGTGGAAGTTTAATTGACGTGGCTTTGACTGTTGACCTTTTGATTCGTAGAGTAACATAATGAGATAACTATAGACTCTACAATTTCATTTGTTGACTCAACGATCAATTTCTAAGAGATACTGCAGTGGATGGTTTTGTCTTTCCTCCTTTCTTCGATGCAGCATAGCTCAATCACTGATGTATTCGAACTTATCTCCTTAACTTGAATGGCTTAGCAGATGTCTCAATCTTCATGCTCCTTGTGAACTGGAGTACCCTTTGGTAGAACTACGATCATTGAGTTGTCTTCTACGATCGCTGCAGTTGCACTACGATCGTTTATTCCTTTTCAAACTCAACTCTACTATCGTTGACTGACTTGGTTCTTCTGAGATGAACTAGATCAAGTATTCCTTCTAGGATAAGGTAGCTCAGGAAGGGCCAACCTCTTAGAGTGAGCTAAGGGTCAGGTTTGTCCTTGAGGTGCTTTCCAGATGAAATACTATGGCAGTGGTTTGCAATGACATCTTATTAGACCTTTTCTGATGGGAAGATCTTCTACCAGCTTTAGACAATTCCATTGCTGAAATCGTGGTGTCCTCTTGCTTTTTACACTACGATCACATGTTTGATCGTAGGCACTTCACGATTATGGATTGGGTGGTTGAAGGGTTATTAGTAGTGCGTTTTAAGACATTCCTACTGACTATGGATCTTCATTTGGTTCATCAGCCAAAAAGTTTTGAGACTTTATAGCTGGTATATCTCTTCTAAGTTTAATAGTGCTGTTATTCCTTAACAGATCACTGCTCCCCCAAAGTTGATGTTGTCTTCTCAGATAGATGTGATTCCTTCTTCATGTTCATTTGAAGGCTACCCAGCATTTCTCCTTCTGACTGGAATCATCATCGTTGCTTAATTTCCCTTGTATCGTAGAGATGGGTATTTTCAGGATTGATCACTCTACGATCATTTGACAGCACTACGAACGTAGTCTTCTTTGACAGTCCTTTGTTTTGAGAAGTTCTACTTCGTAATGAACTCCTTTTGTCTTAAGCTCAATGATCTTCTGTTGTGAGTTTCCCTTGAGGATCCTTTCCATAAAGTATGTCTTTCTTGATATGGGCACATAGAATCCTCTTTATCTTCTGTTTCATGGAATGCTCCCATATACAGATTTGCAGCCATGAGAGCTCCATTCCGGTTAGCTCAGAGGGTCTTCAAGAACAGGCTTGGACATATAGGAACCTTATCAGACTCATTTCTGAACAGTCCTTAGCCTTCTGTTGGTTGAGTCCTAATGAATGAAGTCTGCTATATCAGCATTCCTTAGTGTGGTCAGACTAACCAAGTACCTGCAGGTTTAGATATATTTCTACTTTTGGTCCCCATTATTGAATGGGTCCTGCTAGTTTAGTTTTCTAAACCCCTATTCCTCTTAACTGGATAATCATCATGTTTATCACCAACAGACATATTCATGCATGCAACTATCTTGAGATAATACATTTTTGAGATGTATGATGATGAGTGTGTGTAGGATATGACAATTAATGACACACTCTTTATCTATGATGGTTTCATCATTTACTGAGTTATGTTCACAATGTTTAAGTGTTCACCGAGTGCGAAACAACTCTAGGATATATTAGTATCTAGTTGATTCATGGATGTGATCAGTTTCTACAAATCAGCAAGATCCTCTTGTAGAACTGATCATTCTCTGTTTGTTGTCAAACACCTAGAACATAGGATTGTACATACATACTAGCACACTAGCAATGATTACTTAACATGAAGTTCATTTGGTCTGTGATACTCTTATGATTTATTTCAGATTTTCTTCAAGTTGTCATCTTCAGCCTAAAACTTGGTTAAAGAGAAAGTTTGTAGACATTTGAATTTTCCATCTTCAGACTACTTTATCTCTTCACCTTTTTAGGTAGATTATGACTTCTTGACAGAATACTGTCATAGTTCATAAGATGGTGCAACTATGATGTATACATTAATAATGGTGAGGAATCGTACCTTTTTACTGTCAGTTACTCAATAATCATTTACCTTAGATATACTGAGTTCAGGTATTGATGTGCATAGCTTTTACTTTTTCTCCTTTCAACTTAATGCTCGTGTTGGCCTTTCATAAATCAGTTATGGTCTTGAAGATGTAGATCAAGAGAATCATGGCATTAAGATCTTTGACATCTTTGAGTTTACAGAGATAGCACCCAGTTGTTGGTTGGTCACTCATAAGTTTGAGAAGATCTTCTTTCTCCTCTCGATCAGCATTTCTTAGTACGCGTGACCTCTTCATCTTTCAGAATGATGTATGCTTTACTCTTTATCGCTGATGTCACTTGCTCTCTTTCTCTCATCTGGTCTTCAGACTACAAGATTGACTACAGGCTAGGATTGGTCTTGTCGATATAGCAATCGAGGATACGGACCAATCTGAGCAGCATCCGGCGTATACACATTTTTACCTATACACAATATTTCTAACGTGTGAGCTCTTCTACGTATAACAAGTTACTTACTACTAAACTAAGTTTAGAACAGTGTTAGTGCCGGGATCAGACTCAAAGCGATTAGCTTTTGAATATAGCATGAGAACCTGCTCTGATACTAAATGTTAGTTCCCAGAGGGCACAATAGATCTAGAAGGGGGGGGGTGAATAGATCCTTTTTGTTTCAAATACTTTTCTGGTTTATGAGTATTGTTCATATTAGAGTATATGAAAAACATAAGAATCTTTTCAAGCACAACGAAATAAGTAAAAGATTCCCCTTCATTGATATATTCATAATCATACATTCATTTTTCGTAGGGTTAGTTTAGTTATAAGCAGTTAGAACATACATAGCAGTTATAGTAGTTATAGACATAATGTAAATGACACAAGGGGTTTTAAGTGGTTCAGAGGCTCAAGCTCCTAATCCACTCTTCTTCTTTTAACTAGCAAGATTTCCACTAAGGAAGGGCAGCACCCTGAATCTCTACGATTCCTTCAAGGCCAGCAGCCTTGGGACTTTAGTTCACTAAGAACTCTTCAAGGCCAGCAGCCTTGGGACTCCTCTAGTTCCCTAGGAACTCTTCAAGCCCAGAAGGCTTGGAACATCGTTTAGTCCCACTAGACAAGGAACCTTTGGCCCTGCTTCATTTAGTCCTCCTGGAAAAGGACCCCTTAGGCCCTTGCTTCGTTGAGTTGTTTGTTTGTTGTTGTTAGAGTCGGTGCTGAGCTGCTAAGATGTCTTCATGCTCTGAACATCTTCTATCCTTAGCAGCTTGGTTTGATCATCCTTGAAGAGCAGTTGAGTATTGCATGATGCTTTGCTTCTTAGGTTGCTCAACTACTCCGGATGACCCCTTGATGAACTGACTTGAAGATCATTCTTCTTGGTACTTGATGGCTGCACATGCGAGGCTTCTAAGATGACTGTAAGCTCTTCTGTTAGGTACTTAGAAACTTTCTCATGCTTGTCACCAAGATGGCTTTTGTGATCTCCCTTCTTACTCCTCGATGCCTTCCCATGATGGACTTGCTAAGCTGATTGTAGGCTCTTCACTATTGTACTTAGAGTCTTCCCATGATGGACATCCAGATGGCATGATGCTTTTCTTTCTCTCGGCAGTTTAGAACACTCTTCATGTAGTAGAACTCTCACTTCTACATAGTAGAACTAACACTTCTACTTCTTGCTTGATCTGACTTCTAAGTGTTTTTGGTGGATCGTAGAGTGAGCCTTTGGACTCACTATCACTTGATTAGATCAGTCCACCTTCTCTCCAAAACTCACAACTCCAGCAACCTTTGATCTTTGAAGCTCTTCTACATTTATACACCTTCCCAATCCTTCCGTTGGAAAGTAGCCGTTGGAAGCTATTTAAATGTCTTCACAAATCTCGAGTTGCTTGAGGTAGACTGCTTGATGTGACATGAAATACTTTTTTTGACGCTGCAGTCTACTTTTTAACCTACCTTGTCTGATGTATCACTTTAATGTCTTGGGCAGGTCGAAGACTTTATTACCTCTTTCTGATTTCTCGATCAAAGGTTGTCCTATTGCATCGATGCTCTTAATAAGCACTAGTTGGAATGTTACCCTTCAGAATGAACCATTGCCAATGCTTCAGTCTTCAGGTATTTGAATTCTACGATTCTGATGCATGTCTTTAAGGACCTGATCGTAGTGTCTTGTTGATTGTTGCTCGTTGACTAGTAGAGTTAACACTACGATCCTGAAGAGCGTTGCTTGGATCTTCACTGAAGAACACCTCTTCACTGTATTGTGCAGTGCTTCAATACTTCTGTTTGCTTCAACTATTCTCAGATACTGATGGCCTAATTCCTTGCTCTGGTCCCCTTCTGAATATTAAGATACTTCAGATTTGTGGCGCATCCAGCTTGCTTTCTCCTGGTGATCTTCTGCTTACTTATCATTTAAGCCTTGCTCTTCAGAAGCTGACCAGTATCTCGGTTCACCTTCCATCAGTTCTTTCTTTGTCTGACAAAAACTACGATCCTGGTTGTTTCCAAGATCGTTGTCTTCTGTTCTCTTGACAGCAACTGTATTAGCTAACTTTTCCTTAGTCAGCTGCTGAAGTCTTCTTTGAATCATCTTGTGGAAGACTTCATCACGAATGGCCTTTCAACTCAATCTTGATGCCGATTGGATTGGTGCTTACTTCTTCTGCTAGCTTGCATACCATTCGTTGAGTGCTCTTTGGTTCCCTTACTATGGATTGCATCTTTGCTGTGCCAACCAGAGGCTTCGTACCTTTGGATATTCTTGGAGTGCTCATTCTTTGAGAACCGTATCTGCTCTACGATTCTGACTTGGCATTATGAGCACTTCTGTTGGAGTCGTAGTTCTGCACTCTATGATTTAGCTTTGGCTGTGCCGACACTATGATCCTGAGATCAGATCTTGACACTCTACGATTTCTGCCTTGTGCTTTTTGTCTCCATCTGATCTTTCCCGACTATGATCTCTGCCTTCACTTAATGAACTCTACGAACTCAGAGTGTAGTCTATGATCCTTGACTTGGCTTCGGCATCACTAGACTCTACGACTCCGAGTGTAGTCTACGTTTCGAACTTGGCTTCGGCAGATGATCGTTCGGCTCATAGGCAGGCCGTCTCTACGATTCTGAACATGACTTCCTCAGCACATTACGATCCCGAGGAAGCTCTTCTCTATACACTACGATCCTTCTTTGTTTCCCCTGGAAGTCTACGAACTCCGAGATCTACTATCTTGTATACTTTTATTCTGCCTCGATAGCTCCCGAGTTAACCTTGACTCACCTGGCACACAACGACTTCTGATGCAGTGCTCGACGATCAGACTAGCCTATCTATTACATCATAAGATCAAGCTAACAAGCTTGATCTTTCTATATTTATAGTCCTTGTACATCATTTCTTTTTAAGAACTTTACAAAGCTGTTTTGCTCATGTAGGATCAACCTAACATATTTGATCAATTCATTCTAAGTCCTTGTACATATATTTCTATTATCTATAAAAGGACTTTACAACTTTTCTTAATGGAAGAATACTTGCGTATT
This sequence comes from Panax japonicus, assembly GCA_020205505.1. Lineage (NCBI taxonomy): Eukaryota > Viridiplantae > Streptophyta > Magnoliopsida > Apiales > Araliaceae > Panax > Panax japonicus. The sequence goes on from CM035091.1 coordinate 68,571,388, forward strand.
ATTAATTCATATACATATATATATATATATATATATATATATATATATATATATATATAGAGTCCGGATCCAGTCCGGGATCCCGGACTCTACTAAAATACGGACCTTTTTTTTTTTTTTTTTTTTTTGCTTTTTTTTTTTTGAAACAACAAAAAAAAAAAAAAAAAAATTTATGGAATTGAAATTTTTCCATAATACAGTGTTTTGGGCGTGATTTGGATGCCTATAACGAAATATGTCTGTACAGTCTGGGCAGACTGTACATACATTGGTTGGGGTAGGTGTTAAAAACACACCCAAAACACTTTATTTTGGAAAAATTTCAGTTCCATAAATTTTTTTTTTTTTTTTTTTAGTTGTTCTACAAAAAAAAAAAAAAAAAAAACAAAAAAAATCAGGTCCGGATTTTACTCCCGTCCGGGAGTCCGGACCTGATCTCCTTTGTATATATATATATATATATATATATATCATAATCAAATCATATATAAATAGGAATAGCATTCACATGCTTATTCCTGACATGTTCAACGACAAGTACTTTCCTGAAAGTATTCGTCACATGAAGGAGGTAGAGTTCATCAAGCTGGAGCAGAACATTATGACCGTGTCACAGTACGAAGCTAAGTTTGCCGAGTTGTCCCGATTTGCGTCCCACTTGGTTGATTATGAAGAGAGAATGACGAAGATGTTTCTAAGAGGTTTGAAACCTGAGATACGTTAATACTTAATTCCTTACAAACTGTGTTTGTATTCAGATGTTGTAAATTGGACTTAGTTATTGGAGCTCGATAACAAGTCAACCCAACCAAGAGAGAGTAGCCGATAAAATGATAATACCAGTGGTAACAGTCATCGAAGCGGTGACAACAAATGTGGAGGGAATCAACATGCCAAAAATGGTAACCACTTCGTTGGTAATCATGGCCAAGATAATAGAAGTGGAAATTTCAAGAAGAGGAGATTCAACAATGATGGAAAGATGTCATCACCAACACCTGTTGTTAAGGAAGGGGAACGACAGCCAATCGTATGTTACAAATGCGGAGGGGAGGGACATATCAGTCCAAACTGTACGCAGCATTCCAAAGCGTGTTATAATTGTGGAAGAGAAGGTCACCTTGCCCGATTTTGTCACGCACCGAAGTCAAGTCCAGCTGAGATTGAGGCATCAAAGGTCATCCCAGACAAGACAAAACAGATAGTTCAAGAGAGAGCGTTTGTCGTAACCTTCCAAAAAGAGAGGAATCTGGACGAGGTGATCACGGGTAAGCTAATCATAAACTCTAGCGAAGTCTATACATTATTTGATATCGGTTCTACCCATTCTTTTATTTCTCTACTTGCGCTCAACGTTTAAATTTAACTCTGGAGAAATTAGACATTTTACTTATCTGTTGAAACTCCGTTGGGAAAAACCTTCATTACATCCACTGTTTATAAGTCTTGTTTGATTCAAATCGGTAACCGCACGTTACCTGCCGATCTTATCTCCTTTAAAATACTTGCATTTGACGCGATTTTAGGGATTGATTGGTCAACTACTCATCATGCTAAAATTAATTGTTTTCCTAAGATTGTTAGCTTGCATATTCCTAATCAACCTATTATGCGAATTCAAGCGACCAAACCATTAAAATCAATCACGGTCATCTCAAGCCATATAGCTATTCATTTATTGGAAAACGGATGTCAAACTTTCTTAGCTCATGTCATAAATTTAAACAAAAATACATCAGATTTAAATGATAGTTCTATTGTTAATAAATTTCCTGACGTATTCCTTGAAGAACTTCCTGGCCTACCCCGGAGCGTGAAATCAAGTTTGGTATCGACCTTGAACCCGGTACAAAACTCATTTCCAAAGACCCATATCGAATGGCTCCTATTGAACTTCAGGAGTTGAAAACCCAACTACAGGAATTGTTAGACATCGGTTTCATTCTACCTAGTACGTCTCCTTGGGGTTGGTCTTGTTCTATTTGTGAAGAAGAAAGATGGAAGTATGCGACTTTGTATTGATTATAAGGAGTTAAATCATGTCACCATCAAAAATAGGTACCCGTTGCTTCGTATTGATGATCTGTTTGACCAATTGCAAGGCGCTAAATTCTTTTTGAAGATCGATCTTCATTCTGGATATCATCAGTTGAAGATTAAAACTGATGACATTCCAAAGACTGCTTTCAGAACTCGATACGGGCATTACGAATTCCTAGTTATGTCTTTTGGATTAACTAATGCTCATGTTGTCTTAATGGATATGATGAACCGAGTATTCAAAGAATAATTGGATCACTTTGTGGTCATCTTTATTGATGACATCATCATTTACTTCAAAAGTCGTGAAGATTATGAGTAACACTTGAGTCTGATACTCCAAAAGCTTCGTGAAAACAAGTTATATGCCAAGTTGAAGAAATATGAGTTCTGGCTTGAGAAAATAGCATTCCTTAGGCACGTGATATCAAATCATGTAATATATGTTGACCCGGCTAAGATTAAAGCAATTCAAAGATGGGAGCAACCTAAGTTACTGACCGAAGTATGTAGCTTTCTCCGCTTAGTTGGTTATTATCAGAGATTCGTAGAATGGTTTTCTTGAATCACTACTCCATTAACTCAGCTCACTCTGAAAGATACAAAATTCGGTTGGAGCGAGGAATGTGAGAGGAGTTTTCAAGAACTCAAGAGGAGACTCATTTCAGCACCTGTTCTGATAATACCATCTGGCTCGGAAGGATTTGTCATCTACAGTGATGCTTCAAGCAAAGGGTTAGGATGTGTTCTCATGCAACATGGGAAAGTCATAGCCTATGCCTCATGAAAACTCAAAGAATATGAGAGGAATTATCATAATCATGATCTAGAGTTGGCAACTGTCATTTTTGCGCTTAAGATTTGGAGGCAATACCTGTATAGAGAGAAGGTGGAGATCTATACGGATCATAAAAGCCTTAAATATTTCTTCACTCAAAAGGAACTCAACATGCGGCAACGACGATGGCTTGAGTTATTAAAATATTATGATCATACCATTCAATATCATCCTGGAAAAGCGAACGTAGTAGCTGACGCATTTAGTAGAAGATCATATGCGGGAACGTGTGCGATATTGTCAATGCAAATGCCCATTTTGTATGACTTACAAAGGATGGAGATAGAGTTAAAGACTCCAAAGACCCATGTGATGATGGAGAATATACGAGTAGAACCGACTTTAATTGTGACACCACCAAAATAGGTATACACCACCCATCTTGAGTCGCCAAATACATGGTACAGAATTCAAATACACACTTAATTATACAACAGTCGTGTAAAATACGACTAAACATATGATGTGAGTTTTAATACAAATATTGTCATCTAGACAATATACAAACTCAATGCGGTCCTCATTACATTTATTATTACACTATTTCATAGAATAGTGAGGACTACTAATGCATCATCTAGGACCATCACTCTGTTTCTCGACTAGTCCTTGCTACGTTCTCAGTTCCTGAAGAGAACAATGAAAGCAAAAGGGTGGGCTCAATTAGCCCAGTAAGAAATATTATGACTAAGATAATGCAGAATAATTTATCGTTATCCTTCAACAGTGTTAAAATGATAAAATATAAAAAAATATCAAGTTTAACTGCAGCGGAACAAGCAATCCATTAGAAGAGTTAAGTAGAGAATAAAATCTACTATCTTCTATGATTTAAAAGGTTTTTTATCACTTTTATCGCTGGGACTCAACTTAATAAATAATTCACATCATCAAATCACCCCTGAACTACGGCCAAGGATATTCTTTAGTATCACGACCACAAATTATCCATGAACTACGGGCCAAGGGCATTCGTGTATTCATTAATGGTCATGTTCATGCCAACAACTGTCCATCAATGCACTACGGGCCAATGAGGACTTTTACCATATCATTTGTAACATTACGGTCATGATTACACCGAATAATCCCTCGTCATAATCATACCAAGTCCATCTATGCACTACAGGCCAGAGATGACTTTCAACAAAATATAAACATGAGGATGATGACAATGATATAAGAATTCAATAAAACAAGTTCAAGAATTAATTTATCCAGGAACTAATAACATCCAAATTGTCAACATGATACTTCTTTGTAGAGTAAAATTCAAGAATGCTCAGAAGAATATTTCTATGAAAAGATACTAGATGAAGTGCAAATATCAAGGATATTCCACTAATTTCATGGAGTATAGAAGTCAAAGTTTTAACCAACTGAGTATAATAAAGAATGAAATAACAAAAGAAATCACCAGGTATGCGATAGACTGCACAGGCAGGTTATTCCAATAGAATAATAAATAACAGAACCAAGTCCGGTATAAAACGCACAGACAGGATATTCCAACAGAATAATAAACACGGAACCAGGTCCGGCGTAAAACGCACAGACAGGATATTCCAACAGAATAATAAAGAATAGAATCAGGTCCGGCGTAAAACGCACAGACAGGATATTCCAACAGAATAATAAAGAATGGAATCAGGTCCGGCGTAAAACGCACATACATGGTATTCCAACAGAATAATAAAGAATAGAATCAGAAGTTCTCTTCATGAATACAAAGAAATAATACCCCCTTACTGTAGAAGAAACTGGATATAAGAGTAGGGAAGTAGCAGAATACTTTTCTATATCTTCTCTATAATTTCTCTCTCTAGAGTTTCAGTGAATTCGTAAGACATAATGAAGGAATAAACTTCTATTTATAGGAGAATTGATGGGGTACTGTTCGATCACGAGTGCACCGAATGATAATTTCACGGATGAAATTATAGCAATCATGGATGTTATGCGCAAGAATCTGATTTACCGACATCAAGTAAAACAAAAATAAAATAATAAATATATATAAGCACATGGTGCTTTGAAAAAATAACATTTCTCTCCGTGATATTCAAAAATGATATTTATAGAAAATTCATCTTTATTAAAAAGTTGGGGTCTTACAACCTCCCCTTCTTATGAAATTTCACCCTCGAAATTAGGATACGTACCTGGTATGTTGAAGAGGTAAGGATACCTTGATTTCATTTCAGATTCTAACTCCCAGGTCATTTCCTAAACATCGTGGTTTCTTCACAAAACTTTGACTTGAGGTATAACCTTGGAGCGTAGAATATGTTCCTTCTTGTCCAAGATTTGAACAGGAACCTCTTCATATGTTAAATATTCTGCTATTTTGTCCGGTTCTAACTCAATAATGTGGTGCGAGTCTTTCATATATTTACGTAACATAGATATGTGAAAAACGTTATGAACACGAGACATACTTGGCGGTAAAGCGAGTCTATAGGCCACAGTTCCTACTCGATCGAGGATTAAAAATGGGTCGATGAATCGAGGATTGAGCTTTACTCTCTTTCCAAATCTCGTGACTCCTTTCCATGGAGCAACACGTAAGAACACATGATCTCCTATATCGAATTCCACGTCCTTTCGATGAAGATTAACATAACTCTTTTGTCGATCTTGTCAGGTTTTTATACGTTGTCGGATCGTTTGAATCTTTTTCGTAGTCATACGTACCAACTCTGGTCCCAACAATGTTTCTTCACCCACCTCATCCCAGCATACTGGAGAACGACACTTTCTTCCATACAATGCCTCGAATGGAGCCATGCCAATACTTGCTTGATAACTGTTGTTGTACGAAAACTCCACTAATGGTAAAAACTTGTCCCAACTTCCCTTGAAGTCAAGGACACAGAGTCTTAATAGATCTTCAAGAGTTTGAATCGTCCTTTCCGACTGCCCGTCCGTGTGAGGATGATATGCCGAGCTAAATCGTAAATCCGTGCCCATAGCTTTTTGCAAACTAACCCAAAATCGTGAAGTGAATCTTGGGTCTCAATCAGACACTATGGATACTGGCATACCATGCAATCTTACCACCTCATTTATGTACATACGAGCAAGACGTTCAAGTGTATAAGTTTCTCGTATAGGTAAGAAGTGAGCAGACTTAGTCAATCTATCAACAATGACCCAAATTGCATGTATGCCTTGAGAAACCTTGGGAAGACCAGTAACAAAATCCATGGTAATGTGTTCCCACTTCCATTCTGGAATTTCAAGTGGTTGCAACGGACCTTTTGGTACTTGATGCTCCGCTTTTACTCGTTGACAAGTTAGACACCTTGAAATAAACAGCACTATCTCTCTCTTCGTATTGCCCCACCAAAATGTATGTCGAAGATCATAATACAATTTGGTACTCCCAAGATGGATTGCAAACGGTGTGTTGTGCACTTCCATCATGATTTTATACTTTAAATCAGGGTCGTTAGGAACACAAAGTCTGGAGTTAACTCGAAGTATTCCTTCTTCTTCGATTCTTGCTTCTGGCATAGCACCTTTTTACACTTTCTTCCTCATACGCATCAGCTCCAGGTCTGTAGCATGAGCAGCTTTAACTTTATCAATTAAAGTCGGTTCTACTTGTATATTCGCCATCATCACATGGGTCCCTGGAGTCTTTAACTCTATCTCCATCCTTTGCAAGTCACACAAAATTGGCATTTGCATTGACAATATCGCACTCGTACTTGCATATGATCTTCTACTCAATGCATCAGCTACCACGTTCGCTTTTCCAGGATGGTATTAGATGGTATGATCATAATCTTTCAACAGTTCAAGCCAACGTCGTTGTCACATGTTGAGTTCTTCTTGAGTGAAGAAATATTTGACGCTTTTATGATCCATAAAAATCTCCACTTTCTCTCCATACAAGTAATGCCTCCAAATTTTAAGTACGAAGACAAAAGTTGCCAACTCTATATCATGAGTGGGATAATTCCTCTCATATTCTTTGAGTTGTCTTGATGCATAGGCTATGACTTTCCCATGTTGCATGAGAACACATCCTAACCCTTTGCCCGAAGCATCACTGTAGATGACAAATCCCTCCGAGCCAGATGCTATTGTCAGAACAGGTGCTGAAATGAGTCTCGTCTTGAGTTCTTGAAAACTCTTCTCACATTCTTTGCTCCAACTGAATTTTGTATCTTTTCGAGTCAACTGAGTTAATGGAGTTGGGATTCGAGAAAATCCTTCCACGAATCTCTGATAATAACCAACTAAACTGAGAAAGCTACGTACTTCGGTCACTGATTTAGGTTGCTCCTAGCTTTGAATTGCTTCAATATTTGCCGGGTCAACAGATATTCCATGACTTGATACTACGTGCCCAAGGAATGCTACTTCCTCAAGCCAGAACTTGTATTTCTTCAACTTGGCATAAAGCTTGTATTCATGAAGCTTTTGGAGTACCAGCCTCAAGTGTTGCTCATGATTTTCACGGTTTTTAGAATAAATAAGGATGTCATCAATAAAGACGACCAAAAAGTGATCCAAATATTCCTTGAATACTCGGTTCATCATATCCATGAAGGCAGCATGAGCATTAGTCAATCCAAAGGACATGACTAGGAATTCATAATGCCCGTAATGAGTTCTGAAAGCCGTATTTGGAATGTCATCTGTTCTAATCTTCAATTGGTGATATCCGAAATGAAGATCAATCTTTGAAAAGAATTTGTCTCCTTGCAACTGGTCAAACATGTCATCAATACGTGGCAATTGGTACCTATTTTTGATGGTGACATGATTCAACTCCCGATAATCAATACAAAGTCGTATACTCCCATCTTTCTTCTTCACGAATAGAACAGGAGCACCCCAAGGAGAAGTACTAGGACGAATAAAGCCAATGTCTAACAATTCCTGCAGTTGGGTCTTTAACTCCTGAAGTTCAATAGTAGCCATTCGATATGGGGCTTTGGAAATGGGTTTTGTACCGTGTTCAAGGTCGATACAAAATTCAATTTCACGCTCTGGGGTCAGGCCAGGAAGTTCTTCGGGGAATACGTCAGGAAATTTATTAACGACAGAAATATCATTCAAAATTAACGTATTTTTGTTTAGATCAGTGACATGAGCTAAGAAAGCTTGACATCCGTTTTTCAATAAACGAATAACTTTATGACTTGAAATGACATTGATTGATTTTAATGGTTTAGTTATTTGAATTCGCATAATAGGTTGATTAGGAATATGAAAGCTAACAACCTTATGAAAACAATTAATTTTAGCATGATGAGTAGTTAACCAATCAATCCCTAGAATCACATCAAATGCAAGTATTTTCAATGATATAAGACCGATATATAATGTGAGGGTACCGATTTGAACCAAATAAGACTTATAAATAATGGATGCAATAAAGGTTTCTCCCAACGGAGTTTCCACTGATAAGTCAAAGTCTGATTTCTCCGGAGTCAAATTTAATCGTTGAGCGCAAGTAGGAGAAATAAAAGAATGGGTAGAACCAATAACAAATAAAGTATAGATTTCGTTAGAGTTTATGACAAGCTTACCCGTGATGACCTCATTTGGGTTCCTTGCTTTCTGGGAGGTCACAACAAACGCTCTCCCTTGTACTACCGGCTTTGACTTTTCTGGGACGGCCTTTGGTGCCTCCATCATAGCCGAACTTGTCTTCGATGAATGACAAAATTGGGCCAAGTGACCTTCTCTTCCACAATTATAACATGCTTTGGACGGCATCGCATAGTTTGGACTGATGTGTCCCTCCACTCCACATTTGAAGCATATGATAGGTGGTCGTTCTCCTTCCTTAACAACGGGTGCTGGAGCTGACGTTTTTCCATCATTGTTGAATCTCCTCTTCTTGAAATGTCCATTCTTATTGTTTTCACCCTGATTACCACAAAAGTGGTTACCATTTCTGGCCTGTTGATTCCCTCCACGCTTGTTGTCACCGCTTCGATGATTGCTCTCAGTGGTATTATCATTTTGTCGGCTGCTCTCTTTTGGTTACGTTGACTCGTTATCGCGCTCCACTAACTGAGCCCTATTTACAACATCTGAATACAAACACAATTTATAAGAAATAAGATGTTGATGTATCCCCGGCTTCAAACCTCTTAAAAACATCCGCGTCATTCTCTCTTCATTATCCACCAAATGGGATGCTAACCAAGACAACTCGGCAAACTTAGCTTCGTACTGCGACACGGTCATATTATTCTGCTCCAACTTGATGAACTCTACCTCTTTTATGTGATGAATACTTTTGGGAAAGTACTTGTCGTTGAATAGTTCTTGGAACTTCTCCCAAGACATCTTTAGTGCGGCAGGTTGAGTACGCTTTACTGATTCCCACCAGTAATCTGTCTATCCTCGCAACATAAAGGCGGCAAAGGGAACCTTTTCATCCTCGGAGCATCCCAAGACATCAAATATCTTGGTGATCTGCTTTATCCATGCTTCCGCCTTACGTGGTTTTGGCTCTCCAATAAACTCCGGTGGTCCCAGATCCTTAAACTGTTTAGCGGTGACTGTCCGAGAGTTTTCAGTGTTTCCACCTATATTTTGGACAGGAGTCGCTCTCGCCTGCTGTTACATGAATTGCATAAAGCCTCTGAACATTCCATCAATCATAATTTGGTCAGTGTTGTTGTTTGCATGAGGATTGTCGCCTTCCTGATGCACATTATCCTGATTATTGATATGTGGTGAATCAACAATCGCCTATGCTCCATTGCTATTCTCAACATTCTCGGATGTCATTTTCAGATACTGTCACAAAACAAAGGTTAATTGACATATAACATATTATCCCTATATTATGACCGACCAATTAAATACCAAATAAACTTAGGTAGGTCATACTAGCGAAGGAATTCCTCATCTCTCCCCTCCTAGTTCTATTCTCAAATCTTAGCCAGGGATCATATCCCTAAGATTTGATACCAACTGTGACGCCCCCAAAATAGGTATACATCACCCATCTTGAGTCGCCAAATACATGGTACAGAATTCAAATACACACTTAATTATACAACAGTCGTGTAAAATACGACTAAACATATGCTGTGAGTTTTAATAAAAATATTGTCATCTAGACAATATACAAACTCAATGGGGTCCTCATTACATTTATTATTACACTATTTCATAAAATAATGAGGACTACTAATGTATCATCTAGGACCATCACTATGTTCCTCGACTAGTCCCTACTACGTTCTCATTTCCTGAAGAGAACAATGAAAGCAAAAGGGTGAACTCAATTAGCCCAGTAAGAAATATTATGACTAAGATAATGCAGAATAATTTATCGTTAGCCTTCAACAGTGTTAAACTGATAAAATATAAAAAATATCAAGTTTAACAGCAGCGGAACAAGCAATCCATTAAAAGAGTCATGTAGAGAATAAAATATACTATCTTCTATGATTTAAAAGGTTTTTCATCACTTTTATCGCTGAGACTCAGCTTAATAAATAATTCACATCATCAAATCACCCCTGCACTAAAGCCAATGATATTCTTTAGTATCACGACCACAAATTATCCATGCACTACGGGCCAAGGACATTCGTGTATTCATTAATGATCATGATCATGACAACAACTGTCCATCAATGCACTACAGGCCAATGAGGACTTTTATCACATTATTTATAACATTATGGCCATGATTACACCGAATAATCCCTGGTCATAATCATACCAAGTTCATCTATTCACTACAGGCCACAAACGACTTTCAACAAAATATAAACATGAGGATGATGACAATGATATATGAATTCAATAAAACAAGTTCAAGAATTAATTTATCCAGGAACTAATAACGTCCAAATTGTCAACATGATACTTCTTTGTAGAGTAAAATTCAAGAATGCTCAGAAGAATATTTCCATGAAAAGATACTAGATGAAGCGCAAATATCAAGGATATTCCACTAATCTCATGGAGTATAGAAGTCAAAGTTTTAACCAACTGAGTATAATAAAGAAAGGAATAACAAAATAAATCATCAGGCATGCAATAGACCTCACAGGCAGGTTATTCTAATAGAATAATAAATAACGGAACCAGGTCCGACGTAAAACGCACAGACAGGATATTCCAACAGAATAATAAAAACGGAACCAGGTCCGGTGTAAAACGCACAGACAGGATATTCCAACTGAATAATAAAGAATGGAATCAGGTCCGGCATAAAATGTGTAGACAGGATATTCCAACAGAATAATAAAGAATGGAATCAGGTCCGGCGTAAAACGCACAGACATGATATTCCAACAGAATAATAAAGAATGGAATCAGAAGTTCTCTTCATGAATATAAATGAAATAATACCCCTTACCGTAAAAGAAACTAGATATAAGAGTAGGGAAGTAGAAGAATACTTTTCTATAGTTTCTCTATAATTTCTCTCTCAAGAGTTTTAGTGAATTCGTAAGAAATAATGAAGGAATGAACTTCTAACTATAGGAGAATTGAAGGGGTACTGTTCGATCACGGGTGCACCAAATGATAATTTTACGGATGAAATTATAGCAGTCATGGATTATATGCGCAAGACTGTGATTTACCGACATCAAGTAAAACAAAAATAGAATAATATATATATATATATATATATATATATATATATATATATATATATATATATATATATATATATATATATATATATATATATATAAGCACATTGTGCTTTGAAAAAAATATCATTTCTCTCCGTGATAACTCCTATGACATTTTCTTTCCCGACCAAAAGTAATACATATCATATATACATATATATATGTATAACAATACTAGTCGTACACCCCTTCTTGCCAAATTTCAAACATTTCCTATACATATATATAAATAATACATAAAGTATTCTATCATGTGATCCCCCCACCCCTACCCCCACCCCCACCCCCACCAACCTCAATCATGCCACCGTATATATATATATATATATATATATATATATATATATATATATATATATATAACTTTCTACCGGTTATCTTGAAAATAGGTAAATGGGGGTCCATAAATACTATAAAAATCTCCTCAATTATTTTAACAACATTTATCATCATTATTATAATTCACAATATTAATCGACCGGGTCATTCCCAGGAAAGAGGGGGCTTTCCAATATGGATTTCTCCCTATTGGCGCGCAATTAGGTGACCAAAACTCTCCTTGACAGAACTTCTAGACATCGTTAATATTGTAAATAATAATATTAATAACTTTATCGTCTCAATTATTGATTTAATAATATATAAAATATTGACAATAATTGAATCAAATAACGTGAGATATTATACAGCAATTACTGTAGCAATAATTGAACAAAACTGAGTGACTTCTCACGTAAGCATCAATAATCAATACTGTGTGCTACTGTACAACTATGCGTATTACTGTACTTTTAACACCGGGTGTTTCAACAGTTAACGGTAAAACTTCCGGCGTTATTTTCATAAAGTATTTTTGTCATTTTTCTTAATCCGACAATAATTCTGTTGTGGGGTCCACCAATGATTGTGCCATTGTACGAATATTCCCTGTTAAAACGAATATTCCACGACCAATCGAATATTATAAAACAACTTGGGTTCTTTGCAAAATTTATAAATACTACCCACAACTATAACATTATATCAAATTCATTCCATAATATTCAAAAATGATATTTATAGAAAATTCATCTTTATTAAAAAGTTGGGATCTTACAACCTCCCCTTCTTATGAAATTTCGCCCTCGAAATTAGGGTATGTACCTGGTATGTCGAAGAGGTAATGATACCTTAATTTCATTTCAGATTCTAACTCCCAGGTCATTTCCTCAACATCGTGGTTTCTTCACAAAACTTTGACTTGAGGTATAACCTTGGAACGTAGAATATGTTCCTTCTTGTCTAAGATTTGAACATGAACCTCTTCACACGTTAAATCTTCCGCTATTTTGTTCGGTTCTAACTCAATAATGTGGTGTGGGTCTTTCACATATTTACGTAACATAGACATGTGAAAAATGTTATGAACACGAGACAAACTTGGCGGTAAAGCGAGTCTATAGGCCACAGTTCCTACTTGATCGAGGATTAAAAATGGGCTGATGAATTGAGGATTGAGCTTTCCTCTTTTTCCAAATCTCGTAACTCCTTTCCATGGAGCAACACATAACAACACATGATCTCCTATATCGAATTCCACGTCCTTTCGATGAAGATCAGCATAACTCTTTTGTCGATCTTGTGAGGTTTTTATACATTTTCGGATCATTTGAATCTTTTCCATAGTCATACGTACCAACTCTGGTCCCAACAACGTTTCTTTACCCACCTCATCCTAGCATACTGGAGAACGACACTTTCTTCGATACAATGCCTCAAATGGAGCCATGCCAATACTTGATTGATAACTGTTGTTATAGGAAAACTCCACCAATGGTAAGAACTTGTTCCAACTTCCCTTGAAGTCAAGGACACAGAGTCTTAATAGATCTTCAAGAGTTTGAATCGTCCTTTCCGACTGCCCGTCCGTCTAAGGATGATATGCCAAGCTAAATCGTAAATCTGTGCCCATAGCTTTTTGCAAACTAACCCAAAATCGTGAAGTGAATCTTGGGTCTCGATCAGACACTATGGATACTGGCATACCATGCAATCCTACCACCTTGTTTATGTACATACGAGCAAGACATTCAAGTGTATAAGTTTCTCGTATATGTAAGAAGTGAGAAGACTTAGTCAATCTATCAACAATGACCCAAATTGCATCTATGCCTTGAGAAACCTTGGGAAGACCAGTAACGAAATCCATGGTAATGTGCTCCCACTTCCATTCTAGAATTTCAAGTGGTTGCAACAGACCTTTTGGTACTTGATGCTCTGCTTTAACTTGTTGACAAGTTATACACCTTGAGATAAACAACACTATCTCTCTTCATATTTTCCCACCAAAATGTATGTCAAAGATCATGATACATTTTGGTACTCCCAGGATGGACTATAAACGATGTGTTGTACGCTTCCATCATGATTTTATACTTTACATCTGGATCGTTAGGAACATAAAGTCTGGAGTCAACTCGAAGTATTCCTTCTTCATCGATTCTTGCTTCCGGCATAACACCTTCTTGCACTTTCTTCCTCATACGCATCAGCTCCAGGTCTGTAGCTTGAGCAGCTTTAACTTTATCAATTAAAGTTGGTTCTACTCGTATATTCGCCATCATCACATGGGTCCCTGGAGTCTTTAACTCTATCTCCATCCTTTGCAAGTCACACAAAATGGGCCTTTACGTTGACAATATTGCACTCGTACTTGCATATGATTTTCTACTCAATGCATCAGTTATATATATATATATATATAACTTTATACCGGTTATCCTGAAAATAGGTAAATGGGGGTCCATAAATACTATAAAAATCTCCTCAATTATTTTAACAACATTTATCATCATTATTATAATTCACAATATTAATCGACCAGGTCATTCCCAGGAAAGAGGGGGCTTTCCAATATGGATTTCTCCCTATTGACGCGCAATTAGGTGACCAAACCTCTCCTTGACAAAACTTCTAGTCATCGTTAATATTGCAAATAATAATATTAATAACTTTGTCATCTCAATTATTGATTTTAATAATATATAAAATATTGACAATAATTGAATCAAATAACGTGAGATATTATACAATAATTACTGTAGCAATAATTGAACAAAACTGATTAACTTCTCACGTAAGCATCAATAATCAATATTGTGTGCTACTATGCAACTACGCGTATTACTGTACTTTTAACACCGGGTGTTTCAACAGTTAACGGTAAAACTTCCGCCGTTATTTTCATAAAGTATTTTTGTCGTTTTTCTCAATTCGACAATAATTTTGTTGTGGGACCCACCAATAATTGTGCCGTTGTACGGATATTCCCTGTTAAAATGAATATTCCCCGACCAATCGAATATTATAAAATAACTTGCGTACTTTGTATTGATGGACAGTTGTTGATATGATTATAACTAGAGATTATTCGGCAACTTTCATAATATATAGCATAACACTTATTCAATAACTTTCTCTTTCCCTTGTTCTTAGCAGAGCTCTCTGGTCGTTCACACTTAGCTGAAAACATTTAAATTAAGCAAGGATGAGCATTTGAGTGCCCAGCAAGTAATAACAATTATATATATAAGCTGAAAGAATTTAAATATTTTCTTTATACTACCCTTCTACAACGATTCAATAGTTGTGAAGTAATCTATACCAATGATAATAATATATCAATTCTATACCAAATCTTTGAAACTACGTATTGATTATAAATAGGGTTTAGGTGACATGCTATGAACATTGTTTTCAATTTTTGAATACGTTAAACTGAAATTCATCTGGAAACCGTCATAACTTATAGGCACGGGGGTGATTAGCCTGTTATGCCATGCATTGATCAATACTACGTGCAAGAACGAGGGTATCGTTCACTCTGTCCGCCTTGGGGCATACAAGTTTTCCTACGTAGGGATGCTCATACTTGTGTGGGTTCCAAATCAAAGGTTTTATCTTGTTCAACAATAATCTATAATTCAACATATATGTATACAGGTAATTGACAAAGGTATATCAACATGTGATTAAATACAAAGATTATCCAAGTGAGGACACTTGTATAACCATTTATAGAAATTAACGAACAAAATATATATCTGAATTATCATATACTAACATGTTTATAATCAATGAGCGTATATAATATAGGATTAATAATCTGTACAGTAATAATATAGTTTAGAAACATTCTTACTCATGTCCATTGCATAAAGAAAATGCAAAGGTAAGATACTTGGCTGATGCGCTGCTTACAGTTCACAACTTAGTTTTTTCGTTTATATCACGACCTATCATTAATTAGATCATTCGTTCGATTAGAACAATATACTAAAACACATAGTACTGCATTTCGCAGTCAGCACATAACCTAATCACATTATTACCCATGTTTAACAACTATTGAATCACAAATAATCACATATACAGTCAAAATATCCAAGTCCAGATCAATTTCTGAAATATGTCGGCGTACCGACAGTTTTATCGGGTAATTATCGAGTCTAAGACTCTATCCTGTAACTTAGTATCAATCATATTATTTTTAAATGACTTATTATAATTTTAAAATATTTATTATAATTTATCATGAATTTTCAAACATCGAAATCATTATTAAATGATTTAAATATTGAATAATTCTATTATCATTAATATTTAATTAATATTAAACTATTAATGAAATCATTTCTAAAATGTTAAAGTTATTTATAATAACTCAAAATACTTTTAAAGTATTAATATTACCCTTAAATGATTTTTAAAACAATTAAAATCATTCTTAAATAATTACCATTAATATTAAAGTATTAATGTTTCATTTATCAAAATATTAAAAGTCATTAATTATAACTTAAAATATTTTTAATTCCTTTATATCCTTTTAAAATTAATAAACCATTTTAAACTATTTATTTAATATATTTATTACATAAATTTAATATCATTAATAATAATTTAATAATTATTAAAATTAAATTATTAATGAAATTATCCTTTAAATATTAAAAATTATGTTTTATAACTTAAAATATCTTTAAACACTTTATTTCCATTTTAAATGATTATTATAATATTAAAATCATTTTTAAACTAAATTATTAAATTTATTTATTAAATAACTAAATTATCATTAATATTAATTAATTAATGAAATTCATCACAAAATATTAAAAGTCATAGAAAATAACTTCAAATATTTTCTTATATAATAATATAATTTTAAATGATTTTTCATGTAGTAAAATCATTTTTAAATAATTTATTTAAAATTATAATTAAATAAATTAAATACTTTTAATATTCCAAAAATATTAAATATTTATGAAATATATCCAAAATAATTAAAATATAATTTTCGGACATTAAAATAATTTTTAATAATTAATTTCTATTTTTAATTGATTTTTGGAAAATATAATAAATATAAGTATTAAATCTGTCGATATAGCCTTTAGCGACAGAAAGCGTCGCCGTAGGTGTTCTTGAGCCCTTAAGAACATTCATAGCAGTTAACAAGTGAGCACGTTTGACCACTTGTAGATCTTAGCTAGATACGTATCTGGGATTTCTGCTCGTACTAACATGTAGTATTAGTGTCCGACTATACGATCTAACAACAAACATGTTCATAGATCACATAACGAAGGAGATTAGATCGTCCAAAATGGCTGTCAGAGCCGTTCTTCATTTCTGGGTTACCCATAAATAAAGAACAGTTCGAGTATGCATCTTTGGGCTTCCACAACTTGTGATCTAGGTGTTGTTTTAGTGATTTAAGAGGTCCAGGTTGTAGAACACATGTAGTACTACAGATCTATCACCAAACATTATCATAACAACAACATAATAGCCAAAACAGGTCCGGTCAAACCATGTCAGAAACCACGCTCATGAACTTTCTGGGTTACCCAAAAAGCTCATCTGTGAACTTCTGCATGGTTTGACCATCCCCCAAATTCCAGTATGATGGTGATAAAATCGATTTAAAAGAATCAACATGTAGTATAACTATCATACAATAACCATATCACAATAACAAACACAAATCAACAATAAGTTACGAGATCAGAGGCCTCAAAATTCTTGTCAGACCATTTCTGGGCAAGATCTGGGTTACCAGATTTTGTCCAGTCATGGTCGGTCAACGACTTTTGAATAAGAATAACTTGCAATCTGTTGAAGATATGACCTTGATTCAACTTCCAGAGTAAAGATCTTATATCATACTACAAGATCAAAGCTACAAACAACAAAAATACATAACAGAGAAAGATTGGTGGCCACTGACATTCGTTGTCAGACCACTAAGAATTTTTTTTTACTGTTTTTGAAGAACATTAAATCCGAGCCTCTAGATGTTATGGATCTAACATCCAGCAACCCAGATCATGATTATATACTACTAACAACATATTTTAACACTGAATCATAACATCTAACAAAGGATCGTTGGACAGATTTCGAATTAGGGTTTAATACCTTTCTTTGATAAATTTTTATTTCTAGCTTCTTGATCTGTTACTGGTATACGTGGGACTGGTCTTGGATCTGATCTAGCAAATATTTTCGTGGGTCTTGAGCTTGAGAGAATTTGGTTGAGTGTTTGAAAAAAATGGCTAACAAAAAGAATTCTTTTTCTCTCTTAATCTATTTATACTACATAGATTCAATGTATCTAACATGCAAGGTGTCAATAGAGAAAAGCTTTAATGAGTTTTAGGCATGTGCTATAAATCTAGATTGGTGACTTGCATTCTAGCTCATTAAATAAATACCAAAAAGGCCATTTTAGTAAACTAACAAAGTATTTTAAGGGTATTTTTGTCCATGATGCTTGAATCTAGGTTAAAATCAATAGATCTTAAACCTTAAGGTTTCCCAAATAATTTTTAGGGTTTAAAAATTTAAGTTTAAAGTTTAATATAATTTTAATTTAACCACACTAATTAAAATTAAGGGTTTTAATAGAAAATTAGAGTTTTAAAATAATTAGGGTTCCTAAATAATAATTAGGGTTTCTAATTAACCTTAAATTCTATAATACTCCACTTAAATCAAATAACACAATTTCTTACCAATCACAAACTCCAGTTTGAGTTTCAAGTTACGATTTAACACAGTAAAATTAGAGTTTTCGAATATTGTACCATTATTGACCAATCATGAACAGTACGTACATATCGTACATATTTATAGCACTGAAAAATCAAAATATAATATTATTATATTATTATTCTCATTCTTTGATAAAAATCCAAAATTAGGGTTTGGATTCCATATCTAATTATTCTTCCATATTTAACCTTATTAATTAAGGTAAAATAATTAACTTAATAATTTGTACTAAAATTCATATAATAAAATAATTATTATAATTATTCAAAAAATCACTTCATATATTATTTAAATAATATATGATTATATAATCATGAAAAATAATTGATAAAAATATTTCTGTTATCAAAGTAATTATTATAAGAATATATTTTATAATAATCAATAATTCTAAAATAAAATTATTTGTAATCATGTATGTAATAATTATATTTTTATTTACCACATCATTACATATACACGTTATCTTGTACAAATCCTCATCGTTGAAATAAATAAATAAATAAAAAATTTATACGCAAAATTTCTTATTTATTTATATAGAAAATATCGGGTTGTTACATTCACCCTCCCTTATAAAGATTCCGTCCCCGGAATCACCGTTTTAAAACCTATACATACCAGCGTACATAGCATACACAATTATTGCGAGTAGATCTCGATCAAAATTGATCGAACTGATCTTTAACTATTCAACATAAAGCTTAACTATCTGCTTATACGAAAAATTGATTTCTAAAAGAACTCAAATTCCTCCTTTAAAATAATTTATAAAATAATTTTACTATATATAAGAAAATAAAATATAAAAAATAAAATTGGTTTGAGAAATACCTGGAGTTGCATCCCCGGCTGCTACAGTTTCTTGAACGGTCATGTTGAAGACGCTTGCGGTTGATTTCGTTGGTTTGATTTGTTGATGTTGGTCCCGTCATTGCCAATGTCCTGCTGCATTTCCCCGTATTCGCATTCCTTGCCTCCTTTCTTCTTCTTGGACAGTCTTCCACCTTATACTCCATTGATTCACACTTAAAACACACAGACTTTCCCTTTATCTCATTTCCTTTTATCGTATAGGTGAAAAAACTATCTTTTGCCCCTTCGTTATCATAGCTATCGCTAACGTTGCTACAGGGCCAGTTGATCCTCTAAATCCTGGCAGTATGACAGCCTTGAAATCTTTGACGTTTGTCTTTCGATTATCTGGATGATCTTCCCGCTACTGGTATTCCGTTCTGCATAACTTGATCACCTATATTCACAAAATTCTGTATCAGGTCTGGTTGTCTTCCAGATTTATTGTCATGTTCTTCTGCCCGTGTATTTTATTTTCGTCTCTTTGGCGGCATTATCATAATTTGTTCTTTATTCGAAGCCTTATCGTATACGTATAATCATATAACACAAAACTTTCTATTCGAATAATCATGTACTCAAAATATTAGATTTTGAAATTTTGGTTTTCTGCATTAACCAGTACTCATATAATTAACTACTATCTTTATACCAACTTATTTCATTAATCCCATATAAATTCATACTCATATCGCTTAAAATACCATAGCACATATTGCTTTAAACATCCGCTATCCCTTTATGACTCAAAAGTCGGGAATCGCTGCCATAACTTATACATAATTTGAAAAATATTACCTTATACAAACATACCTATCATATACTTAACATAGAATCATACCTATTCAAGTAATACTAGTACTACTTATTTATTACGCCTTTACTAAGGATCAATTACTTAGTAATCGATATTGTCCCATTATCCTCAATAATATATTCACACCTAACTACACCTAGTTCGTCCAACTTACCACACATTATGAGTTTTAGAACTCACCACAAACGTATGAGTTTAAGAACTCGACATTGACCACATATTCTTTAACTATATTCTACCTATCTGATATACTATCGTTTTAGGGTCTGGTACTATACTTTTCAAAATAACCACCCCATGAGGTAGCTTTCAAAGTGAGCCTCTGTTTCAGCTATTAGCTTTGATATCAGCTCGGGTGTATGGGTTTGATCATTCTTCATACTATAAGCATATAACAAGCCTTTTCCACCAGACATCTACACACATAAATTATCCTGATTAGCATATAGTATATACACACAGCAAACAAGAGTTTTATATAAGTTATCTTTTATTTTGTTTGACGGTGAATTTATTCAATTCATCTCTTTAAAAACTCTATATGAGTTAATTGTATTTTCAACGTTTCCCTCTGTTCCAAGGTTATAGCCTAAGGTCTAACCCACCTAAGGTTTTTAACCCTAAGCTCTGATACCAACCTGTAAGGCCCCCAAATCTGGGTACTTGAAACCCGAACTTGGTGCTTCACGATACCATTTCTATGAGCAAAATAATACTAATAATAATAACAATAATATAAAGATCAACTTAATTTACATATTTATCAGAGTCTGAATCCCAAGTACGTAACCTGTAAACATTCATTACAACCCATGATAGATAATATATATCATATTTGTCTTAATAAAGTCTAAACTATTACATAATATATATCATAACACTTATTCATCAACTTTCTCTTTCCCTTGTTCTTAGCAGAGCTCTCTTGTCATTCACACTTAGCTGAAAGCATTTAAATTAAGAAAGGATGAGCATTTGAGTGCCCAGCAAGTAATAGCAATTATATATAAAAGCTGAAAGAATTTAAATATTTTCTTTATGCTACCCTTCTACAATGATTCAATAGTTATGAAGTAATCTATACCAATGATAATAATATATCAATTCTATACCAAATCTTTGAAACTACGTACTGATTATAAATAAGGTTTAGGTGACATGCTGTGAACATTGTTTTCAATTTTCGAATAGGTTAAATAGAAATTCATCTGCAAACCGTTATAACTTACGGACACGGGGGGTGATCAGCCCGTTATGCTCTGCATTGATCAATACTACGTGCAAGAACGAGGGTATCGTTCACTCTGTCCGCCTTGGGCGCATAAAAGTTTTCCCGTGTAGGGATGTTCATACTTGTCTGGTTTCCAAATTAATGGTTTTATATTGTTCAACAATAATCTATAATTCAATATATATGTATACGGGTAATTGACAAAGGTATATCAACATGTGATTAAATACAATGATTATCCAAGTGGGGACACTTGTATAACCATTTATAGAAATTAACAAACATAATATATATTTGAATTATCATATACTAACATGTTGATAATCAATGAGCGTATATAATATAGGGTTAATAATCTGTACAGTAATAATATAGTATAGAAACATTCTTACTCATGTCCATTGCATAAAGAAAATGCAAAGGTAAGATACTTGGCTGATGCGCTGCTTACAGTTCACAACTTAGTTTTTTCGTTTATATCACGACCTATCATTAATCAGATCATTCGTTCGATTAGAACAATATACTAAAACACATAGTACTGCATTTCGCAGTCAGCACATAACCTAATCACATTATTACCCATGTTTAACAACTATTGAATCACAAATAATCACATATACAGTCAAAATATCCAAGTCCAGATCAATTTCTGAAACATGTCGGCGTACCGACAGTTTTATCGGGTAATTATCGAGTCTAAGACTCTATCCTCTAACTTAGTATCAATCATATTATTTTTAAATGACTTATTATAATTTTAAAATATTTATTATAATTTATCATGAATTTTCAAACATCGGAATCATTATTAAATGATTTAAATATTGAATAATTCTATTATCATTAATATTTACTTAATATTAAACTATTAATGAAATCATTTCTAAAATATTAAAGTTATTTATAATAACTCAAAATACTTTTAAAGTATTAATATTACCCTTCAATGATTTTTTAAAATAATTAAAATAATTCTTAAATATTTACCATTAATATTAAAGTATTAATGTTTCATTTATCAAAATATTAAAAGTCATTAATTATAACTTAAAATATTTTTAATTCATTTATATCCTTTTTAAATTAATAAAACCATTTTTAAACTATTTATTTAATATATTTATTACATAAATTTAATGTCATTAATAATAATTTAATAATTATTAAAATTAAATTATTAATGAAATTATCCTTTAAATATTAAAAGTTATGTTTTATAACTTCAAATATCTTTAAACACTTTATTTCCATTTAAAATGATTATTATAATATTAAAATCATTTTTAAACTAAATTATTAAATTTATTTATTAAATAGCTAAATTATCATTAATATTAATTAATTAATAAAATTCATCACAAAATATTAAAAGTCATAGAAAATAACTTCAAATATTTTCTTATATAATAATATAATTTTAAATGATTTTTCATGTATTAAAATCATTTTTAAATAATTTATTTAAAATTATAATTAAATAAATTAAACACTTTTAATATTCCAAAAATATTAAATATTTATGAATTATATCCAAAATAATTAAAATATAATTTTCGGACATTAAAATAATTTTTAATAATTTATTTTGTATTTTTAATAATTAATTTCTATTTTTAATTGATTTTTGGAAAATAAAATAAATATAATTATTAAATTTGTCGCTATAGCCTTTAGCGACAGAAAGCGTCGCCGTATGTGTTCTTGAGCCCTCAAGAACATTCATAGCAGTTAACAAGTGTGCACGTTTGACCACTTGTAGATTTTAGCTAGATACGTTTCTGGGATTTCTGCTCGTACTAACATGTAGTATTATTGTCAGACTACACAATCTAACAACAAACATGTTCATATATCACATAACGAAGGAGATTAGATCGTCCAAAATGGCTGTCAGAGCTGTTCTTCATTTGTAGGTTACCCAGAAATGAAGAACAGTTCGAGTATGCATCTTTGGGCTTCCACAACTTGTGATCTAGGTGCTATTTTAGTGATTTAAGAGGTCCAGATTGTAGAACACATGTAGTACTACATATCTATCACCAAACATTATCATAACAACATCATAATAGCCAAAACAGGTCCGGTCAAACCATGTCAGAATCCACGCTCATGAACTTTCTGGGTTACCCAGAAAGCTCATCCGTGAACTTCTGCATGGTTTGACCATCCCCCAAATTCCAGTATGATGGTGATAAAACCGATCTAAGAGAATCAACATGTAGTATAACTATCATACAATAACCATATCACAAAAACAAACACAAATCAACAATAAGTTACGAGATCAGAGGCCTCAAAATTCTTGTCAGACCATTTCTGGGCAAGGTTACCCAGATTTTGTCTAGTCATGGTCGATCAACGACTTTTGACTAACAATAACTTGCAATCTGTTGAAGATATGACCTTGATTCAACTTCTAGAGTAAAGATCTTATATCATACTACAAGATCAAAGCTACAAACAACAAAAATACATAACAGAGAAAGATTGGTGGCCACTGACATTCGTTGTCGGACCACTAAGAATTATTTTTATTATTTTTGAAGAACATTAAATCCGAGCCTATAGATGTTATGGATCTAACATCTAGCAACCCAGATCATGATTATACACTACTAACAACATATTTTAACATTGAATCATAACATCTAACAAAGGATCGTTGGACAGATTTTGAATTAGGGTTTAATACCTTTCTTTGATAAATTTTGATTTCTAGCTTCTTGATCTGTTACTGGTATGCGTGGGACTGGTCTTGGGACCTGATCTAGCAAATATTTTCGTGGGTCTTGAGCTTGAGAGAATTTGGTTGAGTGTTTGAAAAAAAAAATGGCTAACAAAAAGAATTCTTTCTCTCTCTTAATCTATTTATACTACATAGATTCAATGTATCTAACATGCAAGGTGTAAATAGAGATAAGATTGAATGAGTTTTAGGCATGTGCTATAAATCTAGAGTGGTGACTTGCATTCTAGTTCATTAAATAAATACAAAAAGGCTATTTTAGTAAACTAACAAAGTATTTTAAGGGTATTTTTGTCCATTATGCTTGAATCTAGGTTAAAATCAATAGATCTTAAACCTTAAGTTTCCCAAATAATTTTTAGGGTTTAAAAATTTAAGTTTAAAGTTTAATAAAATTTTAATTTAACCACACTAATTAAAATTAAGGGTTTTAATAGAACATTATGGTTTTAAAATAATTAGGGTTCCTAAATAATAATTAGGGTTTCTAATTAACCTTAAATTCTATAATACTCCACTTAAATCAAATAACACAATTTCTTACCAATCACAAACTCCGGTTTGAGTTTCAAGTTACGATTTAACACAGTAAAATTAGGGTTTTCGAATATTGTACCATTATTGACCAATCATGAACAGTACGTGCATACCGTACATATTTATAGCACTGGAAAATCAAAATATAATATTATTATATTATTATTCTCATTCTTTGATAAAAATCCAAAATTAGGGTTTGGATTCCATATCTGATTATTCTTCCATATTTAACCTTATTAATTAAGGTAAAATAATTAACTTAATAATCTGCACTAAAATTCATATAATAAAATAATTATTATAATTATTCCAAAAATCACTTCATATTTTATTTAAATAATATATGATTATATAATCATGGAAAATAATTGATAAAAACATTTCTGCTATCAAAGTAATTATTATAAGAATATACTTTATAATAATCAATAATTCCCAAGAACCCACCAAACCTCTCATAATGATCACTATCCACAACTCCATCAAACTTACGACCACCAATTACCTCTCTTGGAAACTTCAAATTGAAGCAATTCTCATTGGTTACGATCTGGAAAAGTTTATTGATGGTTTTCATCTTGCTCCACCTGAAAAAATCACCAAAGACAAAAGGAAGAATCCAATCCTGAGCACACCACATGGGTTCGCCAGGATAAACTGATCTTTGGTGTCCTCGTTGGAACTCTTTCGCCCTCTATCATCCCTATCATCACTCAAACTAAAACATGTTAAGAGTTTTGGCAGGTTCTGGCCAACACATATGCACGAACCTCTCGAGGCCACATCAAACAAATCAAAGACCAACTCAAACGAATCACCCAGGGTGCACTCACCATATCGATTACATGTAATCCATTAAAGCCCGTGCCAATGAACTCGCTGTCCTCGAAAAACCTCTGGATCAAGAAGATCTCATTGAAAAAATTCTCGACAGACTTGATGATGAATATCAATCTGTTATTGATGCCGTGAATGGTCGTGAGACCACCATATCATTTGATGAACTCCATGAAAACCTCATAAACAAAGAGTTAACTCTCCGACAAAAGTCCGGACCATCACCCCTTTCTGCCACGGCCAACCCAACAAATACCAAAACCAAATATGGGCTCCATAACAACCGTTTCTCATCATTCTCTCTGAAGACCAGTCATGGTGAACAAAAACTTCCTCCAGATGGTCGTTTCTCCCTCGTTCGTTTCTTGGTCGTTGTCAATGGTGTAGTACCAAGGGGCATGTACTTGCTAACTGTCCCAATTTTCGCCAAGCACAACCAAATTTGCAACCACCATTTTATTTGGGAAATCAATGGCAACCTCATCCCTCACACCCATGGCAACCACGTCCCAACACCTCATGGCAGTCAGGTTCGTCTCAACCTCGAGCTCATGTTGCCACCGTCGACAACACCACTAGTCCCAATTGGCTTCTAGACAGTGGTGCCTCTCATCATGTCACATCTGATCTCCACAACCTCTCCTATCACACACCATATGACGGTACTGATGATATTGTTATTGGTAACGGCACATGACTTTCTATTTCCCACACTAGTTCAACCTCTCTTGCTAATCCCTCTCAATCCTTTACTTTATCTAATGTGTTATGTGTACCTGCCATGCAAAAGAATCTTTTTTCAATATCTCAATTTTGTCGCACTAATAACACATCCATTGAATTCTTACCATCTTCCTTTTCTGTGAAGGATCTATACATGGGGAAAATTCTTTTGCAGGGTCCAATTAAGGACGGTGTCTATGAGTGGCCGGCAGTCCATACTTCTTCGACTTCTCCGATTCTTGCCTTTTCTAGTGTCAAAACCAACTCGTCCGCATGGCATCATAGACTGGGTCATCTTTCTGCAATTAGTTTTAAGCATATTATGTGTTCCTTTAAGTTAGATTGTTCCAATGTGTCTGATAAAAATTCCCGATGTAATTCTTGTCAGTGTAATAAAAGTCATAAATTGCCAATTTCTGTTTCTACCATATCTTCATCATCACCTCTTGAAATTTTATTTTCTGATGTGTGGACTTCTCCTCTCTATTCAGTTGAAATTTTATTTTATGATGTGTGGACTTCTCCTTATTGGCAGCCTTCAATATTTGTCCCTCACACGACCTGACATTGCCTACACGGTGAGCAAATTATCTCAGTTCATGTACCAATCGACAACGGATCACTGGCAAGCGGCCAAACATCTTCTACGTTATCTTTGTGGAACACTTGATCATGGTATTATTCTGCATCGCCAAACAACTCCAGTTCTTCACGCGTTCTCAGATGCAGACTAGGCTGGTGATAAAGATGATTATACATCCGCAAGTGCTTATCTCATCTACCTTGGTCGAAGTCTCATTTCTTGGAGCTCGAAGAAACAACACACTGTTGCCCGCTCCACCACTGAAGCTGAGTATCGCTCTGTGGCTGCTACTGCAGCTGAACTTCGTTGGATATGTTCCCTACTTACAGAATTAGGTGTCACCATTCCACAGCCACCCGTTGTTTATTATGACAATTTAGGTGCCACCAACCTCTGCGTAAATCCTATTTTTCACTCTCATATGAAGCATGTGGCTCTCGATTATCACTTCATTTGTGAACAGGTCCAAAACGAATTCAGCTTCTCCAGACCTAGATTGGACTTACTCGTCGGCCGTCCGTCTTGCGGGGGCATGATAGAAATACCAAACCCATCGCCAACTAACTCAGACATTTGAATTCCTCAATCAGTACAATAGATCAATTTATGTACCTTAATCAGTGCAACATATCAATTTGTGTACCTTAATTAGTGCAACAGATCTGTTCATATCAATCTGTAATATGTCATAGTTTAGAGGATTTATGTGTATCACTGGTATATATATATATATATATATACATGTAATTGTATCAGAAGAGTAAGAATATACAAAATAATTCTTCACTTCTCTCCTCTATTTTCAGAAAATACTATATAAAATAATAATGGTTCCACAAGTTTAATCTTTAAGTTATTTATTTTTGTTTTCCATGTCTCAGTTTTATGCCTACTCATATTGGAGCAGAGACAGATCTTCGCTTCGTATATTGTGCAGGTAAGGAAAAATTTCCACATAATAATTTTCGTCTATATCTGTAGTCATATGATGGTGGCTTTAGGCTGGTTCCTGGTTCAGAGTCTCATGGTGAGTAGTGGATACATGTATTTCTTTAAAAACTCATTTCTTTTTAGTTCTTTATTTTATAATCAATTGCTTGCCTCTTTGGCCACTTCTCTAGATTAAAGCATGTTTAACTAATAGTTTTAGATGCCAGAATGATGAACTCTGCTCTTTTAGTGGGTCAGTTAACTGTTAAACATCGAGTCCTCTGTTACTTATTTGATAAATTTTCTTTGTACAAAACATCAAAGCATATTAGTATCTTATATTAACCATACATAATCTTGCAACTATTTTGCAGTGGCTCTTGGCCTTTTTCTCCTTCATGTTCCTTAAGCAGAATCGAGAACAAGGTCTAAGCTGGTTCCGTGGCACATTTTCTTTGGCATAGTTATTTTCTTCATGGCAATAGTTACTTATTTACAGTTACATTGGGCTAAAAGTTGACCATGTATGTGTGTGCATATTGTGACTAATTTTCTATTATATCTATCAAGTTTTGGAATTCTCTCTTTTTCTTGTACAAAAGTGGAGCAATTATCAAAAGAAATTAATCTCACCTTGATTATTGTTAGTTTATTCTGGCCATAGATTTCCAACTTTGATTTAATTGTTGTTCATAGGTTCCCATCACCTTCGTGGACAGAGTGTATGGGAGTTCAAAGCTCGACGGATCAGAAATTGTGGAGTATTTATAGGATATTATATTTGATATAATATATGAGGATTATGATTGCAATAACAACATTATTCACCTTTGTACAAGTGCATTGTGTTTGTTTGTGATGGTGTTGGATTGTAATAGGACTATGTTTGATGAAATTCTGTAAGTGTAAATAAAAAAGCTCTATTGTTTAGGTGGCTTATTTCATATATTGCATCATTTCAATCTTTCAAAGGGCCCTTATGAGAAAGGCAATTAATTCACCGACCTAGCTTTTATGTATGCAGAACTGCGCTACTTTGGATTTCTGAGTTAGTTATTTGAACCGAAATCTTAAATTTGGATTAAGAATCTATTTTAGTTTCATCTTTTCTCCCACCTTCAGAAGGATATAAAGCATAAGCATTTGTTATGCTACCCATCAGCTTCATTGGTGTTGCTTCTGTTAAAGGAAGGGATTGACCCAAAGCTAGGTTTAGAGTAAAACCTCAGCTATCCGAAAATTACTTTTCAGAATTATTATGAGGGCATTGAAAACTAGCTGTGCTACTCAATTCTCCACTCTTAAATTAACCTGGCTTTCTAGAAGAGAAGATGAAAATGAACATAATGTGATTCTATCTGTTGCAGTCATAACTGTAAATCATCACTGTAACAACACAAGAGTAAGAAGATGAAAGCACCAAAAATACTTAAAATCACCACCAAACAAATACTAAAACAAAAACCACAACTCAAATTTTCCCCACCCACAAACCCAATTCCACCCCTTAATATTCTCCTAATCCTCCTCACTCCAATTTTTTTCTCAGTACCCCTAACAGACTTCTCATAACTCACAACGAGTGGAATATGAGGATTCTTCTTGTTCTCCTTGATGCTACTGCTTCTCAACAAATATCTCAGATTCTCTCTCCTCTTTGTTAGCGGCGTAGATAGTACCAATTTCCTCAAGCCTTCAATTTTTTTAGTCTCCTTTCTTTTAGCAGATTCCACCCTCACACCAAGATCATACACTATTTTTTTCTCATCCCCTGTTAAATTACCCTTCTTTCTTTTCAGCCTTTCATTCCTTCTTGCCGAATACTCCTCGTAAAATCTTCCCCTTACAAAGAGAGGACTCTTATTAGCATTTCCAACATTATTGCCCATTTCATTTTCTTTGGATTCACCTTGCACCATTTTGCCCGGAGCACTTAATTCGCAAGAAATCCTCTGGTATTCAGGGCGAAGCTCTAACTCTTCTGTACCCCAAGTGCGTTTAGGCAATTGGGTTTTTGTTAGCGAACCTATTATATTCAATAAAATCCCAATAAAAATCAAGAAAATCTGGAAAAGTAAAACTTCAAGTTTTATAGCTATAAAGTTTGAACTTTTCTGTTTTGAGTTTATAAATACCTGGTGGTGTTTGCATACTTTTGGCACTGGATTAAAGAACTCGACGAGGGCGAAGTCGTATCGGAGATCTTGTAAGTGGGGGTTTTCGATCTGATCTCATCATATTGGATATAGATTCTGTTCAAAAAAATTAAATAAACAAATATAGAGAGAGAAAGCGAATGTTTTGAGAAGATGGGTATTTGACCCGCCCGCGTGTATTTTGGTTTCAGCTGGTTTTTTGTTCTGGTCCGTTACTTTAGTTCGTGTAAGATCCGGCCTCCCCCCCCCCCCCCCCCCTATATATTCCTTTCTTCTCATTCACTACATACCATTAATATAATCTCAGGAAGACATATACTACAATAATAATAATAATAATAATAATAATAATAATAATAATAATAATAATAATAACAACAACAATAACAATAATAATAATAATAATAATAATAATAATAACAATAATAAGAAGAATAATAATAATAACAATAATAATAATAATAGTACTAATAACAATAATAATAAAAATAATAATAACAATACTAATAATAATAATAATAACAATAACAATAATAATAATAATAAAAATAAAAATAAAATAAAATAAAATAGTAACAATAATAATAATAACAATAATAATAATAATAATAATAATAATTTAATACTAATACTAATAATAATAATAATAATAATAATAATAAAAAAATAACAATAATAAAAATATAAAAAATAAAAAATAAAATAACAATAACAATAACAATAACAATAACAATAACAATAACAATAACAATAACAACAACAATAATAAAAATAAAATAAAAATAATAATAGTACTATTATTATTATTATTATTATTATTGTTGTTGTTGTTGTTGTTGTTGTTGTTGTTGTTGTTGTTGTTATTATAATTAAAACACATAATTAATTGAGAAAACAGTTGATTAATTTGAGACGGAAGCTAATGACAAATGACACTTTAAACCTATATTCTTTCTGTCCAAGTCATCCTCACGTCATGCATGTTGTTTGATGCAGTTTCATAGTCTCTTTCATTAGTTAGTTTAATTAAAAGTATTATTATTATCTGTATTAATTGTGCAATAACAATGAAAAAAATAAAATAACACATGTGGTCTAATATTTAAATTAATAATATAGAATCTACTTACTATTTTGTATATGGTAAGATACAATACAAATCTTAATGCAGAATTAATTAATACTATTTGTTTAATAAATTAAAAAGTTTTCCATCCACGCAAAGTGTAATCGAAATGTTGTTGTTATTATTATTATTATTATTATTCTTATTGTTATTAGTACTATTATTATTTTGTGAGTGAATTGTTTCATTCTCAAATAAGCCTTTTTTGTGAGGGACTAATGAAAAAAAATTTTATTTATGAAATAAATTTTATTCAAAATATGTAATTAGTGACAATTATTTTGGTAGGAAAAAATTCTTCATTACTTTGCTTGAAGTAAATCTTAGAGAATCAATGACATATTTTCACAAAAATATTTTTAATTTAAAGTTAGATATTAAATTAATATAAAATAATTTTAAAATTTGAAGTATATATTCTAGTAAAGGTACATGTTAATCATTTTAATTACATTAACTAAAGTTTAAAATTATAAACTATATTTGGTATACATATATACATAAATATTTTTAGAATTATATAGAGGTACAAATCATACGTTTTCGAATAACTGAATGATATAATTTAAGTATTTGGATAAGTAAAATCAATATTATTGATGGAGTTATTGAGCATTTTTTTGTGACAGAGTTACACAAATTAATTATTAACACTAAAAGTAACCGTCTAAAAGTGGTCGACTTTATAATATAGATACATACATACCTTCTATGAATGATGAATAATAAATGATTTTGACCCTTCACTTTAAATGACTTTATTACCTTGATTATCCTTGTCTACTTCTGAACAATGCTGAAAAAATTTAAAAAATAAATAAATTACTAAACAACTAATATAAATCTAATACTAAGATATTTAGACATATTAAAATTATACAATATCATATACTTAATTAAGGATATAGATATAATCCGGAGCATTTGATCATATCGTGGCCGTTCATTCAAATGTTAGATTAGTCAAAAGTCAATATCACTTCAAGGCCGTCGATTAAAAGATCACTACAAGAATTATTGATGTAGTGAAGGAAATTTTGTGAAGGAATTTATTCATTCACATGGGGAGTTTTATAGCGAAGGAACAGTACTGAAGGAAAAAATATAGTGACAATATAGTTATTAGCGAAAAAAACATCCTTCACAATTTATATTTTTTCTCTCGCAAAATTGAGGTGATAGAAGTATTTTTGGTGCTAATTTATGATGAAAATTTGCGAACAAAAAATCTATTTTGTGAGGGAATTATTACTCACTATATATTCTTGTTTAGAAATTTTTTGCGAGTGAATAAAATTGGTCGCTTTTTATTCTAAATAATTTTTTATAATTAATTATTGTGAATAAAAATTGTAATATAAAATATATTAAATTTTTTACAATATAATAAATTTACTTATAATAATTATATTTTTAATTAACTTATTGTTTTTTTAAAAAATGTTATCTAACTTTTATGTTCGGAAGAGATGAGTATTCCTATCACTCTAATAGGAAATACATTCAACCCTACTCCCAATTTTGTTTCCAACTCTCTATCCCTCGTTTCACAACCCACTGTTGAAGGCAGTCTCTCTCATCGTTTCCCTAGATTACTATTTTTTGCATCCAAACTTGCACCAGATTTCAAGGTACGTTTTATTTTCAATCAATTGTTTCTCTGTTCCAAGGGTTTTTTGATTGGTTTTGGATTTTATTTTGGTTGTTTCTATGAAATAGATGGTGTCTGACACGAGCAAGAAGAAGGCGGCTCAGAAGAAGGCAGCTGCGGCAGCAAAGAGGGGAGGAAAAGCGACAGCTGCGGTTTCTGTTGTTTAATAAAGTATTAGCGTCTAAAGTCCACTAATTAGCATTAGGGCTTACAATTAACAATTAGGGGTTTAAATTGGAAATTAGGGGTTTATAATTTACAATTAGGGTTTCCCATAATTTGGGTTTCTAATTTGAATTAGGGTTAACAATTTAAAAATAGGTTTTGACATGCTACACCATAATTGACCAACCATTATCAGTCTATGCATACATTACATATTTATAGCATTGAAATAAAAATAATATTATATTATTATTCATTCCTTGATCCAAATCAAAAATTAGGGTTTGGATTCCATATCTGATTTATCTTGCATATCATTATTAATTAAGTTAAAATAATTAACTTAACTAATCTAAATAAATTCACATAATAAAATAAAATAATTATTATAATAATTCTAATAATCTTTTCATATATTATTTAAATAATATAAAATCATATTTTCATGAAAAATAATTAATAAAAACATTTCTACTATAAAATTAATTAGTATAAGAATAAACTTTAATGATCAATAATTCTAAAATAAAATTATTAGTAATTATTCATGTAATAATATATTTTTATTTATCACATAAATACATATACTTTTCCTTGCATTTATTCTCACCTTAAAAAAAATTATACGCAAAATTTATGATTTAAATATATAGAAAATATTGTGTTATTACATCACCCGTCATGGTGTCCATTTTTTTTATTAGGCAGCAATCTGAGTTGAGCTGCCAACGCGGTCACTCTATCTACCTCTAAAACCCCAACCACCTTAGGTTGTGTCATCCTTAGGTTATTAGCTAACATTATCTCAACTAAATTATACGCTTCCTCATAGCTCTTAGCCATAAATGCTCCACCAGAA